>OMLF01015226.1:2259-28514 GCA_900302615.1 Holocentrus rufus
GTGGAAGGAGAAAATGAAGACAGAGACAGAGTGGGTACAAAGAGAGAGAGATGGAGAGGTGAAATCATTTTCACACAGGAAGCCACTTTGAGTCGGTGCAGAGCAGCACCTGTCTGGACAGGTGGGATCCGTGCTGTCACACTGGGAAGCACTTCACAGAGACAGGCGGCCAAGCAGGACCGCAGCCAAGGTCTCTCTCTCTTTCTCTCTCTCTCTCTCACACACACACACACACACACACACACACTCTCCATGTCTCCCCGTGAGCACAAGCTGTGCCAATGCAAACTGCAAAATAATGAGGTTTACTCCCAACTGTACCCCCTAAAAAAACGCACTGTCGGTAAACAGAGTAACGATCTCGAGACAGTTCAGTTGACAGTGTGACACGCCGTGGTCCGAGATCTCGTATGTCAGAGTAAACACGGCGGCAGAACGGCCTGGTGTGTTTCACCCTGAGCCCAAGTGTCCTCCTTGCTGAAGTGCCCTTGAGCAAAAAGGCTGAATCCCTGAGTCTGACCTCTGACCTCCCTGTGGAAGACAGAAGATTCCCCACACCTACAGACATCAACACAGCATCACAACACATTATAAACACTGTTCACCAGCAAAGGAGAGGATCCCCCACTGTGTTGTCTGGTTAGCCAGGTGGAAATTAAGCATGTTACAAATGCAGCACAGCCTCAGCGTTTACTAAGGGAGTCTGTAGTCATGAATAAACTGAGGAGTGGTGGAGCATTATTTTCAAATCAAAGAGCTGAAGGACACGGAAGAGTCAAACCTAGGAAGAAAAGCCTGGTCGTAAAGAGGCAGGGGAAGCTGTCAAAAACGAGAAGTGGTTTGTTTTGCTGCTCAGTCGCCACACAATGACAAAAAGACATTTTCTATTATTTTCTGCTTTTGATTCAACTCCTACGTGTTTTATTTGTTGTGCTGAGCGAAATTCTAAAACATAATGTCTAAAGTATTTGTGACTGGAAATGATAATGTAGAATTTGCTGCATCTGCAGCAGGCAGCAGAATTGGTCATAGGCCAAGGTGGATAGGCAGAGTGTCCCCCACTACAGTGCTGTTCTCCTCCTCTCCTCCTCTCCCCCTCTCTCTTTCTCTGGGTCTTTGTAGAAATGATGACCTTTTCTCTAACTGAGAGTGATAAATGATAGATGACGTACCCATCGCGCCAACGCACTTTCCATGAATTCCTCTATTATCTCCATAATGCTCGAGTCCATTGTTGTGCTACGGGAGCCGTGTAACACTAAAGACGCCAGTTAATTAAAAAATGTTATCATGGCCACGCGTGTAATAAATCAAAAGGAGAGAATCCATCTTGCGTCAAGTGAAGTAGTTTGCCATTTCCGTGGCCCTTCCCCTGCCTCCACCTCTCTGTCTCTTCCTCTATCTCTCTGTCACTCGGGTTTCATTGCAAAACCACACCGGAATTTTCAAAACGCACATGTTGCGTTTCTGGAGGCTTTTTCTCCACACCTCCACACTGAAAACTGTCTATGCATGTACAGCCCATACAGCCCATATGTTCCAAACCATAGAAAAAATGACCAAAACTGTATTTGTATATGTAAATGACATTCATTCGACATCTATTCTGTAGGCTGGATACATTTTCTTCCTATATGACGTGGGAGTAAATAATCAGCCCATCCGAAATGTATTTATCCACTGTTATTTGTCATCTGCATGAGTCAATAGAGATATAGGAATTTTGGGGATGTTTCAAACCCTACTTGTGCCCAGATATATTCTGTGAAATACATATTTTTCAGTACGGGTAACTTATTCCATGAAAACCCCGCTCAAAGCCACATTAGGTGATGGGAGGACTTAGTTGCATATTACAGGCTAATTCTGTGTTGCCTCCGGCTAAAACCGTGAAAATGACTCAGGTTATATTACCATAAAGCTGTGAGAGTTGTAATGGTGCCAGTAACGCTGCGGGTCCAAAAATGATAAATTCATGCTCTGTGCAACGGCGAACTCTGGTGGGTCCAGGATGTAAGTTCACTGGTCCATTTTGAATTTATTCATTTACATTATAGATAATTATTATTTTAATGACTGTCCTATTCAAAAACAGTGGCGGAATTGCAACCAAGTAATGATGATTGGTTGCAGTATAAAGTAGATGGGCTATCTCTGCCCCTACTAAATAATCACCATAATATTCCTATAATCTTCCTTATCATCCTTATTACACTTTATTGTAACTTAATAACTTACTTAATTATTGCTTGCATCATTGTAATATAATAATAATAATAATAATAATAATAATAATAATAATGAGAATAGTAATAACAGTAATAATGATATTAATAATAATAACTCTTCTTCTTCTTCTTCTTATTATTATTATTTTTCAATCTCCCATGGTATTGCAATACTATTAACTTTTGGATTACTGTAGTGCATTTGTCTGAGGGACTTGACTAGGCTGTTTCTAAATGAAACATGAACTCTACATTCTGAGGTCTGTCCTCAATTAAATTGAATTTTGAATGTTTGACTATTGCCAGAGCGCTTGAGCCTAATGTTTCATAATTAAATAAAAAAATGTACTTCTACAACCAGTGACAGCAAGTTTTCAGCTGCTGTTCAACATTAAAAAAGGAAACATTCAATGAATATCTGTGTTAGGGTTTTATTCAAGAAAAAGGAGCACATACTGGTGAGGTCTGTAACAGGCTGTAACAGATCACCAGTTAATTGTCGTTGTAAATAAAAAGCAATTTTAAAAACAAAGGTTTCGCTTAGTCAAATGGTCTACAACATTGTCTACTGGTCTGCTGTGTGTCTGAGTGTTCCTGTGTGCTGTCAGTGTGTGCTGATACTGCTTGTGCAGCAGTTCTGGGATTAACTGTGCTGGGATTATCAGATTGTTTCAGAGTTGCCACAGTAGACAAGATGACAGCTTCATATAGGGCACCAATAACACACACACACACACGCACACACATACACACACACACACACAGACCTCTATGCACAGATTCACACACACGCACGCACACCTACTTAATCCGTTTAATTCTCCTTACTCAATTTAGATAACCCACAGTCACCTAATTGGCTCACCTATTATACTACAGGTACAAAAGGAAGCCGACACTACAAAGCAGTTAAAAATGTCTATCTTTAATATATTTCATATATGTTGCCAACATAACAGGTTTCTAAGCATTTCAATGCATTTTAGTACAAACTCTACTTGCTGTGAGATGAATATGGTGCACATGGGATGAGCTTTTGCATGATAGGATTATGACTTGGCCAAATCTTAGTCAATATGCATTTAAAAGTAAGAGTGTTCCCACAATGTGTTCTCATATTGGCGTTTATTGCACAATGAGTGTTTCAAATTTGTTTCTGTGTGTGCAACACCCTTTTTGACTGCATGTGCTCTCCTCTAGATACAACAAAAAGTACTACACATCTCCTTGACAGATTCTGTGATGTTTACGCGTTCAAAAGCTCCTGTGCAGAGGGGATGTTTGTTTTGCTGTCTGCGCAGGGCCTGATAAGATTCCCCATGTGTTGCCTTGTTTTGGCCATGTGCGAGGGAGCTGAGGCTGCTGCGCTGGTGGAGCATAAATCAAGCCTAACATGTCAAACCCAAGATGTTGTTGTATCCCACCACCCGCCACCGGCCAAATCACAGAACCAAGAAACTTCACACACCATCCCCCTCCCCCCCGCCTCACGTCCTCCTCAGCACATGTTTGGTGGTCTTTTCCTTTAGCTCGAAGGGGCAGCTTCGCCCTTCTCGGTGGCGTCTTCCGTAGCGGACGCCTCGGGGTTGGTCTGCCCGAGCTTCAACAGGGTGAGGACTTGGGTTTTGCAGTCCTCAATGGTGTCCTTCAAGCTCTTCTCCAGTATGTAACCCTCACTCTCGTCCTCTGGGTTCTCCAGAGCCATGGCTCCCTCCACGGCTGTCTGCAAGTACCGCAGGCTCACCAACACAGATGCCTGGCAGAAAGAAGCAATAGTGACAACATATATTGTTATTAAATCAATGCCACTGTTACAGACTGTTAGACTGTCACTGAATAGGACAATTGTTTTGTGGGATGATGTCTGGGCAGAAAGCGCTCCTGCTGTGACCATGCGGACTTTTACTGAGTCAGACGTCGAATGCAACAGTGATACCTGGAGAGATGCATCAACTCTGTTATTATATCAGTCCATCTTGTTATAGCGCTGATTCATAAACACTGATATCACCGAGAGGAAGAAATTACACCGTCAATTGCTTAGCTGAACCCCTTCATCCTTGAAGATTCAATATTATCGTCGATGTTGGAAATAATTCTAGCCTGTTACATTGCAAGCTTGCAAACCTCAAGACGTGGAGGGGAAGAGTCAGCACTGTTATCACACTGAGGGATGAATTTTGAGTTGATACTGTAAACATCGACAATTTTATGGAATAACCTTCCATTTAGAACGGGTTCCCAAACAGCGAGGTCCAAATAGGGAAGAATAAACTCTTGTGCAATCCATACTGCCACAAGTCAGTCCATCTTGTGACACAGCGTGCACGTTGCCATGTAACAGGGAGGAGCCAGCTCTGTTAAGATCTGCAGTGTCATTAGGTTGCCAGGCTAATGAAAACAAAACCTCTCATAACCTTTTGGCAGTGGTCACTTTCAGCATTTGTGTAAACATCCTATGACTCGTATCGTTACAGTGCAACTGGTCAATAACAGACAGTTCTAAGAGTTCCACCCTGTTACGGTACAACAGGGTCAGATGTGAAATAATCAGATGTTATCAGCCTGACGCCTCAGCAACCGTTCACATGGTAATCTGAGGTTTCTATGATGGGAAACTGGGGAGGCTTCCACACTGAGCTGCTGGATCAAAGGGTATAGATTGTTCGACAAGCCATGTGCAACGACGCCCAGTTAAACATGTGAATGAGCATCCTGATTTAGCCCGAGGCTTCAGTGTTTTTTGAAGAGACCGTGCCGTCAATACTGAGTGAAAGTTCACGTTTGATTAAAAAATTGATCAAAGAAAAGAAGTGAAAATCGATGTGCGTCGTTCATGCCTTCATATGCTGTCATGAACTGAGATCCTGTTCATTTTGTCTGTGCATTAGGGTGGCTTAAGGACAAGTGCATGAACTTCTGCTCCCAGTGTGGCAAATGGTGAAGAAAAATACCACACATTAATTTAAAATGTCAAAGCTGTAAATAAAAATGCATCAGTCGAAGTGCTTTGCCTTTGATGTGGAAAGAGGCATTCTGATGTTATTTCGGCAGGCACTTTAATGTGTTTTTTTTCTGCCGAGCAAACAGGGTGAGAATTAAGTGTTTCAGAATGACTGTTTTTGTCATCCCAGTGTTGTTCAGGCCATCATGTCGCCTACCTGCATGAAGATGACTGACAGCACACCAGGGCCAATCTTGTTCATCAGTCCCATGTAGTAGTCGACCAGAGCCTGCCTGCAGCCACGCATGTACATGTTGAGTTCCTCTGTTTGCAGCTCGAAGTTGTAGTGGGCGTGTCGGTCCATCAGCTGGTTCTGCAGGCAGGGGCGCGGAGAGGCGGGGTTACAGCAGCTGAAAGGGACGCCATCCATCAGGTAGCGGCCGTCCACGTTACTCCGAACACGACTGGAGAAGAAGGAGGCAACAGAAAGAACGTGAGGAGGGGGGGTTTAAAAAAAGGGAGAATGGAAGGGAGCCACAGGAGGGGAGTCAAAAAAGTAAAAAAATTGGAGAAGAAGGCAGGTGAGACATGAGAGGTTTGGCGTTTGCAAGAGAATATGAAATGAATCCTTTTCCTTTCCTGTCATTTCTTGATATCTTTACTTCTTTGAAAATAAAGACCAGATGTTCTAAGATGTTCTCATCTCTTAAATAAGACTATAAAAACCCTTCTTTCTCTTTCTCTTTCTCTTTCTCTTTCTCCCTACTTCCTTCCTTCCTTGCTTGGCTTGTTTGTTTGTGCAGCTCATCCCATGAACCTTCAGTTTGTCCTCTCATTCTGTCCCTCAGCTCACTACATTCCTGTTGACTCCGTTTCGCCTCCCTGCATCTCACACTCTGCTGTTCACTCACTCCTTGACTTCCTTGGAGGTGAAGTCCAGGTATCTGTTGCTGATCCACTGGACTTCAAACCAGTCCCTGTAGTTGTTGTTGCCACAGCAGCGCAGCTCCATCTGCAGACGATCAATGGTCTCCTTCTGGAAACAGCGGCCCGGCACGTCTGTATCCCGGTAGAACCGAATACCGTTCCTGAGGCCGACCTGAACGTGGAGAAAAGAGGGAGGGAGAGAGAAGAAAGGGAGAGGGGAGTGATATCTCTTGTTTTACATACAGCTTTTGAATTTCCATAAACTTTGTTGACCATTTTCTGTCAAGTTTGAGCCTACCTAATCATACAAAATGATTTCTGGCTTGTTGAATGTTGTTAGCTAGTCAAAGACCATTCCTCAAAAATATAAAATACTATCCTTTTTTTGTAAATACATCCAAGTTTCTTTGGTTTCACAAAGGTTCATACCATTTTGTGGTGCAACTAAATACCATCTTCCCATGGTCTATATACCCCCATCTTAGTCCCACCTACTTCCACCCCAACACCCTAGGCCTAGGTCTCTTTAGTTTCACTCACAGTCTCCTCTTACTCTTCACTCCACCTCAATACCTCAAAACTCTACAGCTTTCAGTTCATATTATTGGAATATATCTGACACCAATCAGAGAGCAGACTGGGGTTCAGTACTTTTGCTGAAGGATACCTCAATAGAAGACACCCTCCAGTAATGGGACAGACGCAATGACCATTAAGCCAGCCACATGCCTATCCTGTCCCCATGATCCTGTCCCTATGACCCTCACCAGTCTGCCTCCAGTGGGCATACCTTTAGGGTCTCCTCCAGGTGTCCCTGCAGGGCGTAGCAGAGCACCATGGCAACGAGGAGCAGCAAGCAGAGCAGCGTGGCCACGGCAAACCAGCCCAGCAGGAGTGGCTTCCAGCGGGGGAAGCGTGTCGGGTCCAGGGAGTCCTGACACACACGGCTTGCAAACCAGTTGGTGCCAATGGAGGCCAGACCCACCGTCATCAGGATGTTGGGCACCACATGGATCTCTGTGTTATCCATGACCTCCACAAGGAAGAGCATAATCAAAGTTAACAGTCACCACATTGACCAGAAATAAGCTGACAGCAGGTCACTTTGTCAATTCCCCTGCCCACTTCAGCAGGTAATAATCCTGCATTTAATTGGCCTCATCTCTTCTAAAAATGACTTTGGTGGTTAAGAGAATCAATTAGCCAGTGAGATTCTGAGTCCAAAGGTTACTTACTATAGTCAGATGCTGTAAAATTTAGTTTAATGCCGTGGTTACATCAAAAATCAGCCATTATGAGCGGATTTTTTAAAGCTCGCCAGCGTTAAGAGCACCTTTGCCCCATTGTTGTTTTAGAGGATAATTACTCTTAGACAACTCAAGCCTTGTGCATTCATGTCCTGTAACATCTGTTCAGCCATCTGCAGTTTAAACCAAGTAAAAGGAGAATAATCTCTGCTTATGGATTCTTTTGGAGAAGCCCCAATTTAATCTCCACGAGGAACAATCAGTGTTGTCGTTGATCTTTGCGTAAGGTCAAGTGTAAACTGTCTAAATGAGAGCAAGAATCTCTGCTGCCATTTGCTTTAGGTCATATTCTGTATGACAAGTGATGTAATGTGAGTGAGTAATATTGTGAATCAGAACCAGTCGGTCCCTGACACAGTTCTGTTAGCTGCAAGGTAAAAGCAAGTCACATTTCACTGTATGTCATTATGGTGTCATCGAGTTTACGGTTCAGTCATCCCTCAAATCTAATGAATAAACAAATCTAGTATTATTCCAGTAACACTTTGCCAATACATTTCCTGCACAGCATTCAAATCTGGTTCCCTCACTGCAGATCAATAGAGATCTGAAGGCATGCATGCATGGCCTGCAGCTTTCCTGTGCAGCGAATTGGATATCAATCCATCCAACCAACTGGAAGAAGACAATCAATAATCAATTCAGCCCACTGGCCAGCTGGTCTGGGCAAATTAACAAACTAGGTATAGGCCACAACCTTCATCTACTGCCCACAGGTTACCCAATACTCCATCAGCCCCTTTCTTCAACAATATACAGAAAAGCATTATTTCATATCCGCATGACTATATTTGTGTGAATGTGCCTGTGTGGCATCAAATCAATATTGACACGAGTATTTTGTGGATAAAGCTGCAAAGCTCTCACAAAACTCACTCAGGACAGCATGGCAGCAATAATCAGACTGAGTAAACAAGCAAAAGCAATATTACACACATAAACCTTGTGTATCAGGTTCAAGGTGGTGTTTTTAGACCTCAACCCTGCAAGGCCTTCTAGCCTTTAAATTATGTGTGTGCGTAAGTGTGTGTGTGTGTCCCAGCCAGAGCTGTCTACCTCGGCCCTGCGGTTCATCTCTGCCTTAAGGTAGACCCCCAGACAGAAGAGAAAGGCCCCGGACAGCACTGACAGCCAGGACAGCAGCCACAGGCCCTGGGCGAGGTGCACCCGCCTCGCCAGGGGGAACTTCATCTTCAACAGCGTCATGGCTCACTACCATGCACGGGTCAACACAGAGGAGACACAAGAGAACAGGGAGTCAGGAGAGAGTTGAAGAGGAGGCTCAGCGAATTCTGCAGGAGTATCAATCCAGATGTGGACAGCTGCGTGTAAAACAAACACGGAGGTTACAAGAGAGTGGTTTCAAGGTCGTTGCGCAGGCCGCGTTACAAGAATATAGAGCAGGCCTGACGCTTGTTGCTTTGGTGAGTAATTAACAGGTTGAGCTCATCTAAGTTGTTCCAGGTGGAGGGGATAAGCAGATAGATCCCTTAGATGGCGAAGGGCGCACTCGACCTCAGAGGATAATCCAAACACTTTCACTTGGATGATGAATTTTTCCCAAAAGGATTCTTTATAATCCAATGCAGTATTGTAGTACCTTAGAAAAAAAATGTAGAAGGAGGTTGATTTATGAAATATGGAAGAAGAGAGATATTCCTTTTTCCCCAAGTTTTCTCTCAAGTCATCAGTCACACCATGGTAGCCCCCCCTTCAAGTTGAAACCCACGATTTGGTCCTCTTGGCGGGTTGATTTCGTCTTCGGATGGCGCCCCTCTGAATCTGTATGTGCGTGGTGCCCCCCTATACCACTGCATCCATGGTTGGAGGACACACAAACTGGCCAAAGTCGAGGGTTTGGAGCCGTAATCCCCTCCATCATAGTCCCTGGGATCCTATTAAAGCCCAGGGGCCAATGGGAAAGCAGGCCAATGTCTGATCAGCAAACTTGTTCTGATATAGACATGCAGCCCGACAGGGCCTGAGAGAGATTGGACAGTTATGACAGGTGGAGTTACTTTGAGACCTATCAGCACAGGTAGCTCTGTGGATGTCTCATAGGGAAATATGAGAGAGATGGCTAGCCGAGGCTAAATGTAGCAACATCATGAGAACTGGAAGCATGAACCTGTCCCTCAGTGTGGGAACGTTTACGTCACCAAATTTATGTCACCATTCCTGAAACTATACACAGTGTAGTACGATAAAGGCAGGTAGTAAAAGGAGAGACAAATAAATAGATTGCACACAGACCCAAAAGTCCCAAGTTTGACCCCAACATGAGGCTAACGGGTCAGCGTTGATCCATCTAGTAATAGCTCAAATTCTGACCTTCAATTAACTGTCAGTGTTACTTAAACCAAACACTAACCAGTCCCCTTCTTTGACCAACTGACCCAAACTAACTAGTCGTCACACTGGAATCAACCCCACCCCTTTGGGAGCCTATCATTTACTGAACATGGACTTTGAAATGATGCATTTTTGCTAAAATACCAGAGGACATGGGTATTTTGGAAATAATTTTTTTTTTAGGTTGAGGGAACATAGGATCATGCATGTTCCTAATGTTTAAAAGTCAGCCATGCAAAATTGCCAGTTTAAGTGTGAAAGGTTTAGATTCAAGTATCCTCTCATCTTCATCAGGAGTTTGTGAAGAGCTGCAGGGAGAGCGTGCAGGAGCATCATGTCTACTGATTCAGGGGAACTAATGCAAACATGATAGCAATACAGATGATGTTAATGTATGCCTACAGGGATTTTTCTTATCAATAGTGTAGGAATATGAAACATATTTGACCATGTTTGTTGTGATTAAGTAGGCCAACTAATTAACCTTGCTATGATATTATGATTAAGGCAAAAGGCAATATTCTGAGTGAACTGTTTACATGTTTAATGTGACTACTGTTTTACCAGTGAAGAAAAAAAGATTTCAAACCTCTTGTCAAGAAAAGAAAAGAAAAGAAAAGAAAAGAAAGGGGGAAAAAATCAACAAATGGAAGCCTTTTTTCGTGCGTGCTCTTTGGGAGTTCCCACCCAAGCAGCAGCAGGTCAGTAATGCCATGTTCACGTCATATGGTATTTCCCATACGTTCCACTTTCCAACTTGTAAATAGTGTTTATAGTGTCAACATCCAGTCTGGGAATACAACTGAAAGCTTTGATATGTGTGGAGGCAGGAGCCCCACACCAGGGTCTCCTCCACAAAGTTACTTCTTCTTGCAGCTGGAACTGACTAACACACCACGTCCATTAGAAACACAAGGATGCAGAATCTGATGCAGCAGTGGTTGTTTATTGAAAAGTCACACACAAGGCTTTCTGGTCCATGGAGCAGAATACAAACTGACAAACTGATTATAGGAAAAACAGGGTGAGAGAGTGGATGATTGAAAGTGAAAATGAAAGAAAACTGTCCAACTGATTCATGAGTCTTCTTTTATACCCCTCTGAAACCTGTTGTGGGACCGCTCCTATGTTTTCTTTCACTGGAAACCACCTGAGTTTTTACACCAATATTTCTGAATGAGGCCATATCTCTGTGCAAGGCCAACCGTCTGAAATTAGACAGAGAAGACTTAAAACTGAGAAGACTTGCACCTGGCCATAAAGCCTCCCACTCAAATTATAATGGTGCCTCAGCTCTCCAACCTCACAAAAATAAAAATAATTATATCTTTAATAAAAAACACACATAATCACATTTTAGGGTTACATTCCTTGATTTCTTCACACTCTCAGTATATATTCTGCTACATTTTGATAAATATATTCCTCTACATATGTCTGACGAGAAGAAAATAACACAGAAGTATCTGGAAAATGGCAACTATGAAACTAAATAAATAAATCTAAGTAAATAAATCCAAACTTCATGCTGCTTTTCTCATACATGTTTTTTAACCAACAAACCAACTCAACCTGTCAGAAAACTGGGCTTATTTTGTTAATTGAATTCTTTCATCGTGTTTCCTTTTGATATAGACTTAAAGAATTGTAATATTATCTTACTTTTCTTCCCAACTGACGTGAACTTTAGCAAGTCTTCTGATGGGAATTGTTCTCACCTCCACCTTCCCTCCCATATGAGGTGAGCGTGACATAAAAGCCTCGCCCACGCAGCCATGAGTCCCACAGACTCCATTCAGGCAGCTGTGGGTCCCACTCAGATGCAGTTACCTAATGTGTCATTTAACATTACAATGGCTAACTAAAAACAGAATAAACTGATAGTTGAGAGGAAAATGTTTTTCATGGTATCTGGTTTGTGTCCTTACAGTACTGAATGAGCCACATGTGATGGTTACTGTAACTAACCCATTGATAGGTGGACTTGGAGGGGGTGAGAATCGTCCCCCCAAAATAACCTGCAGAACATTGATCTGTCTCATGTAAAGTGAAAGTAGTGAAAGTAACACGATGGGAAAGCGAGTTTACACTTGCAGGGGATTATGAATGTAGTACAACAGAGTGAGGGAGGTTTGGGATGGGGGGGATCAGAGGGATTAGATTATGATAAGTATTTATGACAGGTTAAGTCACAGGCTATAGTTAGCTTGAGGCCAGCCTCGCGTTGCCATGGTACCGAGTCTCGCAACATTCCCCAAACACAACCAAAAGGGGCTCCCCCGCTGATTTACAAAGAACTCAGTGGGTTGGCTCAGAGGTCAATGACAACCACAGAGGTGATTGTGCATTGATGCTCTTTAAACCAACATCATTCTCCGAGAGTTTTGGAAGTGGAGGGGGGTTTTTGATAAGAGGAATCCTTTGAAGTTTCCACGAGCTCGCCACTGTGTCAGTTTTCAGTATCAGAATGAGCACTGTCCTGAACATGTGTTACATCACTTTCACTTCCTATTATGTTTCATTTCTTCTCACAAAGCATGTATTTAAAACGGGCTGCGAGCAAATGGAAGCCCTTCCTAGACATAAATGGCACGTTGCCATGACACATCTTCAAAATTGCTGCGTTGTTTTGATCCTCTGAGAGAACTGCATCACCTGCAGTGTCTCTGATATCACAGCCTTCAAAGGTATTGATGAATGTTTCTGAGGAAATTACTGAATGCTTTTTTTTTTTTACCTTGTGTGCGTGCTTTCCTCTTTTAATCTCAAATGTCATGTTTATAATTAGAGCACAGATGTACTGTTGCATCTGAATCCATTTTGAAACAGCAGATAGATGAGATAGTCGAAAAGAGGCGTCCTGTTTATGATGTGAGCTCAATCTATAATGCTAATGTGTTTATTCTTATTTTATTGAATGCAAAATGAGATGTAGTGTGACTGCAGAATGAGAGGCAGCTGCTGTTGAAAGAAAATGAAAATTTAAGAATAGTAAGCAGGCTTCTGTGAGCTGAATGTTTTTATATTGACTAATATTAATAGTTTTATTGGCATATATAGGTGGCAAAACAGCAGTGATGGTACAGTTACACACTGAGCTGATTTACATTGGCAGTATTTGCAGTTACATAATGCAGATGAGTACAGTGTACATTAATCAGGGCTCAGGTGTTATACATATTAAAATACAGAAACAGACACGGTGCCTACACATAATTACACACTTACATCACACCTATCAGCAAAATGACATCTAATCAGGAATCCTTTCATGTCAGAAAAGAAGGGCCAACACATCAAGTTAAGTTTAGCTAATCCACACAAATATCTGCATGTATGATAATATTAAACATTACATTATTTACCATCTAAGTTAAAGAGATATTTGTATTTGGTAAACCATTTTAAGGGTTTTATTTAACCCCATTTGAGCATAAGAGCAGTTGAGAATTAGGCTTGATCTGGGTTTTGGTCATTTATCTGCTCCATATTCAAAATCCAGTTCAAGAGTCACTCCTGTAAAACATGAACAACAGTGAAGGAATACAGATGATATTCTTTGTGCTCTGTCTCATTTGCATTTATCAATAACAAAGGTTGAAAGAAAAATGTCTGCGGTTGGCACAGATACTATAACAAGCTAACAATGAAAAATCATGAAATTTAATATACCCTTGTTGCTGATAATGCAGTCTGAACAAATAAAATCTAATGTAACTGAGGTTTGTGTTTAAAAAAAAGTCGATACTCTGCCAAACAGAGATAAGTGGGTATCTATAATCGCTGTAATGGGCTTGAAAACGTTGTTAGATGCACTCCTCTGGTAGCAATAGCACTTTGTCTGGTTCAAGAGTGCATTTCTGAATTAGCTGAATTGGCAGCACAGCTGTCTCTCAGAGGGCAGACAGAGAGGAAAAACACAGCTCAGAAAAAAGAAATCGCCCAGAGAAGAAGAAGCTATAGGTGTTGCTGGGATGAAAAACACCTGTAAGCTCTCATTCCTTCCCAGTGCTTAATGAGCTCAGACCCTCTGTGTCTCACAGTCTTAAAAGCTTTGACTTTTATCTTACTGAGGAGTCTGAGAAAATAAAACTCATTTGTCATCATGAAAAAGCCACTGAGCACAGTACTGGAATGGGAATATATATATGTATAATATATGTATATATACACATATATGTATATATATTACATCAGTACTGAAATGCAACTATAAATTGCATTACATAACTACACTTTCTGGCATAATTATTAAAATTTGCATATAAATGGACATTTTTTAAAGCATATTTGAAATTTAATTATGTTTTAATATATTAAATGTTCAAATTTAAAACAAAGAAAATTATCATTTAATTGCTCCCTTACTCAATTTATTGATGTGCTCACTGCTGTGTTAATTTATTAGGAACTGCTCTGCACATATCAATGTTAATTAATAATTTTCATGTCATTCAAAGAATGCATGCTCCTCTATGGGTTGAGAAAATTCTGCAATGAAACCCATTCAAAACCCCACTGGATAACCCACAAAATGCACCGTGGTCGGGCCAAACACAAGGCTGTGATGTGTGTTTCCCAAGGAGCTGACATTTTAGAGATTCAAAAGGTTTTCATCTGACAGAGACGACAGATGGATTTCAGCGTCGTCCGATGAAATATATATACACACAGCCTGTCTTTTCATTCTGCCACTCGGCCTGTCTGTTCTCCTGCTGCTCCCACCCACTCCTGCCCACCCCGCTGCTCCTTCCCTGCACCGCTCCCCTCATGGGGGTGCAGCTGCTGCATGAAATCATCCAGGATCCGCTGGGCTGACAGAGAGGTCACGTCCCCAGCAGCCTGCTCCAGCTCGGCCGCCGTCACCCCTTCCCTGCCGTCACAAACTAAGCAGGCCTGGTGCAGGCTGGGGGGGGTGTCGCCGGTGTGGTTCGCGGCCAGGGAAGGGTGCTGCTGCGCTTGGGGGCGGAGAAGCCTGGGAGTGGCGGCATAGTTGGCAGCCATTTTCTTGCAGATAGCCATGCTGATGCCAGCTACAGAGAAAGGTGGGCTGGAGCTGGACTCGTTCCCGTCTGAGAGGTGGTCTTCACCTCCTGTGACAGACGCCTCCTGTTTCCACGGCATGAAGGCTGTGACCCTCTGTGGACCCGCCTCTGATCCCTTCATCCAATCATGTGGCACTTCCTCCACTTTGGGAGCGTGGGATTGGCTGTTGGCTTGAGGAGAGCTTGCAGGGTGGCGGACTGGAGTGGTAGTCTTCAGAAGCGTCTGGACGGCCTCTGCAGAGTCAAAGTGCTTCTCTAATAAATCTCTTATCAGACAGGGAACCTGCGCCAAACACAAACACTGACATTTACACAGAGTTCATGACATAGACAGTCTGAGAGTTTTGAACTAATTTTATGTTATGTGATCGGACTAAAACTGAGATCACAATTTTATATAATGTAATTCACGATCCATAAACACACTTTTAGAATAATACAGCCACAGGAGACACAACTGATAATTAACCCCATAAACCTGATTTTCCTGTAAATTTCCTAAATTGAAGTAGTAAATTCAAAGTTAGAAAAACATTTTTCCATATTGTACAATAATGGCACACACATATTGTGTATCTGCTAGTTGTAGCTTCACTGAAGCATTACATCAAATAAAAATATCCACATATCTTGTGCATCATTTTGTACACATTTCCCTGTAATACATATTTGGTAGCTTATGGGACCTTGGGATCTCCACTAGAATTTAAAAAAAAGTTCTGCGAGTTTGAATTTAATTTCGGCCAAGCAGCAATGGACAAACCAACTGATGGGAGGTTTGAAACAGTTTACAGTGATTTGCTTCTTAGATTGCATTGATCAACCTAACTGGGTGGTTAAATAACAATTGGCTTAAAAAAGGGGGGCAGGTCTAGGCACTCAAGGTATTTTTGATTAAAAGGCCTTTACTTATAAGGCTAGAAACATTTTAAAATACACACCGCCATGTTTCGGCTCGCAGGGCATGGAGACACAAAGGCACATGCAGGAGTATAGAGGTGATAAGATGCAGGTGTGTACAGGTGAAATTAGCTGGCTTCTAGAGGCACCACAAGACATGACATCACATAGCCTGGCCTGAAGGAGCAGCAGGTAGCATCACATTAAGTGTCCTCTAGAGGCATCTTGAAGCAAATACAGTTAAATTACAGCATACATGTTATTGAAAAATGAGTCTGTCAGTCTCACTTTCCAGTATGCTGTAATTTAACTGAATTTAATTATACTTCAAGATTCCCCTAGAGGGCATTTAATGTGATGCCGCCTGTGCTGCTGCTCCTTCAGGCCAGGTTGTGTGATGTCATGTGTTGTGGTGCCCCTAGAGGCTGTGTAATGTTACGCCATCTGCACTAAGAGCCAGATAGTGTGATGCATGATGTAGTTTGTGTTTTTGTGATGCCCCTAGAGGCCAAGTAATGTCACTGGAGGCTGGTAATTTCACCTGCGTACACACCTGCATCTTATTACCTCTGTGCTCCTGTGTGTTCCTTTGCGTCTCCACACTCTGAAGAAGGTGCAAGCTGAAACATGTTGGTGTGTATTTTAAAATGTTTCTTACCCTATAAATAAAGGGCTTTAAATTTTCAAAACTACCTTGATAAATCAATCCCAATAATGTATTTAGAAAAAGAAATATGTGTTTGCCCATCTACTTGTGTATGCATGTGTCTGTGTGCACTTGTGTGTGCATGCTTGTCTGCACGTAAGTGGGTTCAGGGATATGCATGTAGTTGAATGTGTGTTTTTGTGTTGTGTTCTCAGCCAGCAGATGGCGCCCCACTCACGTTAATGTTCTGCAGGGCTGAAATAGTCGTGTGGGCGTCTTCCAGCTCTGAGGTCAGATGGGCTATGCGGTTTATCAGGTACTTCCTCTCACTGCTCAGACTCTCCGACTGCCCACACACACACACAGAAACACACACATAGGTTGGACATTAATATTAAAGCAGCTAGGGGGCTGTGAATGCCATAAATCAGATACAAGATTAGATCCTCGTAATATTATCTCCATGCTTTTTTCCTTACTGCTATGTGCAGGTGCTCCCCCAACAGGTTGTTGGCCTGTCTGGTCCCTGTGTGCGTCTCCAGAATGCTATAATGACACAAAAGGCAAGAGGAGACATATCAGGTGTTTGTTATATTCAGTGCTATGAGACCTATGATCTAATTGTTTTCCTGCTCTTGCCATGTCAGTGTCTATACTTAGGGTTAAAAGCCCTGGTTTGTTGGGTGAAAAGGGAATCAGCAAACCCCCCCCTAACATATTTAAAACCACCAACGCCAAAACAGAGGTCAGGCTGAGCTGACCGTCCACTCCAGTTCCTCCAGTTGGTTAATCCATGTATGGAATTTGCCCTGCAGGCAGGAGCAGCTGGTGGGTGGTAAATAAAGGCCTGACAGAGCCAGAGTCAAAACAAGAGTCTCACAGGAGAGTGTGAAGGGACCGGCCAAATGTCTTGAGTCTCCCTCTGTGTTGGTCGAGGCTGCAGAGCCAGAACACACACACACACACACACACACGCGCACGGGAGCAAATGTGCTGAGCAAATGTGCCGAGCAAATGTGCCGAGCAAATGTGCCGAGCAAAAGCGCAGCCTTCATCCAGTATGTTCCATGGGTCAATCAATCAATAGAAAATGCTGTATAAAGCCATAGTTTGATTCTATTGATTTCTGACCAGAGGAAATGTATTGAAGTGAGAAAAAATAAGTGCTTATGCCAATGCACTCTCATATAGACACATCCCATCCTGTTACATCATCAATGTCACATTTTACCAGCATATTCTCATTTCGGTGTAATCCTCCTCAGCTCGTACTTGTGCATATATTTTACAGACTTAGTGTGTACAAGCAGCTCTCAGATATCATATGGCATTATATTTCCTCATAAGTGTCCTGTTGATGACTCCTAACCTTTTATACTTCTCCTTGACGTGGCTGAGCTCTTCCCTGGTCCTGTGTAACTCTGCCTCCAGGCTCTCGATGCACACCACCGTCTGCAGCAAGTTCTGGTGAAGGTCCACATTCTCCTCCTGCAAGGCCCTGGACACAGAGGTACCATGGGAGTTGGAGTTTTGTCAAAGTGCATAATTATACCATAAAGTGTGGGCCATGGAGACCAGGGCCTAAGGATAGGGGTCTTAGTCAGGTTACATGACCATAGAAATTCACCACAGTGCTATTTTAATATGTTATCAAACACTCCTCTCATGTGTTACGCAAAATATGATTGAGCAAGCATTTGGCATTTGTGATTGTGAGAACCAATCAGAAAGAGGTTTTTCATATCCTCCACCTGTATTCACCCTGTTCCAAGCCCTGGCATGAGAGATGTGTTTGGTTTGAACTAGTAAGATACATTTTGAAGCCATTTGAATGGGGGCATATTGCTTGTCATGTTGCCATCAGAGTTTGGTGCTACAGAGATAGTATATAGCTCCCCTGCCACAGATGTTCATGATACAAACAATGTGGATCTGATCATCTAAATGTGTTTCATAACCAGCCGGCTCTGCCCTCTAAAACAGGAGTGCAGGCACAGAGGATGCACATTAGCGCAATCAATAAGCAGTGACCCATTACAATATAAAGGATCGTCTTTATACCTCAGTACAGCGAGAGATAGATAGATAGAAGGGGGGAGGGAGGGAGAGAGAGAGATAGAGAGAGAGAGAGAAACAACTAGAAAAAGGAGAATGCCAGGGTGAGGAGACAGATAATGTAATACAAACTTACTGGAGTTGGTCAGCATCACACGGTGTGTCCTAGAAGAATAACGAGAAGGATAATGGGAGGATGAACAATGCTGAAAATAGCTCATTAGACATATAAGGTCATTTAGGGCAAAATTTTCCACTCATCTTGGTCATTTCTCTGCTGGTTCAAAGTTTGTTTCATAGAACCCCTATTTTACAGTGCACAAAGCATCCCATCCAGTTTGATTCTCAAAGTGAAAAAACATAACGCAACTGGCAGCATAAGTCAGTAAGCTCCACTTACTTCATGAGAAAAATGTTAAACAGGGCCAGTGTTTCAGAAACAGGTCTAGGCTGGGTGGAAATCACACAGAGAAGTATAAAGAGCAATGCACAGTAAGAGCGAGAACATAACAGATTGAACTGAATATTGAGCTATGGGAGAGCTGCTCCCGGAAATGGAGTCTACTGCAATCGATTGGTTCTGTGATGCGAATCCCAAACTGGAGCCAGAATTTACCCCCATGAATGTCCGTGTGCGATTTCACTATTCATTTTTGCTCTTAACTTGTCAAGCCAAATAAAGAACAAATCCTACAGAGTGATCACATGGAGCAAGATAAAATGTTATGTAATGTTGCCTGGTGTGTGTGTGTGTGTGTGTGTTGGGCATAAAAGTGTAAGCCTGAGCAGATACTTATATAAGAGCTACGTGACACTTGCTGTTAACCAACCCACCCGCTCCTTTTGCACAGTTTGTGTGGCTGGCCTGGCTGCTGGTGCGTGATGAAGAGATTTGTCACTGCGGAGGTGTATTGTTACTCTCTCTCTTTCGACTAGAGCACACAGTGGCTCTAAACTGAGCCATAAAAAGGGACAGTTATGTCATTTAAATTTATACATTAAACGGTTTCAGTGGGAGTTTCCAGAGAACTCTAGCTTCCTCTAAAAGCACCGAACTATCCAGTGCTGCATTGTTGAAGTATGACTCAGGATGCAATGCACAGAGGAATCTGACACATCCCACAAAGCCCGTGACTCAGCCGCACAGCCTCTGCAAGAGAGGAGCAACACTCTGCTGTTTGTCATACTCACCCTATTCTGGCTATGGAGAGATGCTCTCCCTTTGTTGAAGTGCTATGACTTTAAGAGCTTAAATGCTGACTCATTTTGCATTAAAACCCACAATTCATCTTGTCTTCTATTTTTAAAGGGGCATGACTCATGATAAAGCAGACTAACGTATGTGGAATGCTAACGTACGTGTGATACTACATTTAGATCTGGATCAAAATAGTTTTTGTATTTGCAATATGTCCTGTTTCTGGTGTCACGCTAGCACTGAAATACATGAAAGGATCTTAAACAATTCGCTTCACATCTTTCTCAAACGTAGCATGTTTTAAGATATTTTGTATTATGCTATGGCTAATCTTTTCTTCACCTTTGTTTCATATTAAACTATCTAAGTCATGGACCTTCGTGTGTGATGTTTCTGTTTTATTTGCTGTCTTTCATCTGTTGCCTGTCATCAACCTTCCTCCCTTGTGTTCCTGTTCTTTACCCAGTAAACAAAGATACCATGAAAGTAGTTTTAAACAAATGGGGTCTCCTGTGATGAACTCACCCTGGGGTGTTTAGGGTGCCCTGTGTACGCTGCCCACGACTGGCGCCGGCCACTCTGCTCTGAGCTCTGACTGGTTCCCGTGGACGCCGTGTCTCTGGTCCTAGACGACTCTGATTTACTGGATGGAGACTCAGATCCAAGGCCTGGGCCTGAAGCCGGGGCTGGGGGCGAAGGGGAGCTGGCTGGTCCTCGGTTCCCAGGTCCGGTGTGCCCCTGGTGGGGTTGGTGCTGAGAGTGTGCAGGCAGGTTGTGGGAGGTGGCGGGGTGCTGCTTCCGGTGGTTGCGATGTTTGGGTTGGACTGGTTCGGGGCTGGTACTGGTTCCATCAGTGAGGTGCGGGCCATACCTGCCATATCCGTCCCTTGCCACGGGGCCCTCCGTTGGTGGCAGCCTCCTGTCTTTATAGCTGCTGGGATGGGGGTGGTGATGAGGCGGTGGGCTGCCATGATGGTTCCTAGCTGCATATGAGATGAGTTTGTTGGGACTGGAGTGTCGGGAATGTTTCTGAATGTGTGCCTGAGGGTTGCTGCGAGTGGGTTTCTCTTGCTCTCTCTTCTGTTTAGGATGCGGCTCCCTCTCCTCCCCTGAGCTCTCTTTGTGTTTCTTAGGAGGAAGTTGAGGCTTGTCTGTGCCAGCGGCTTGATCTGGGGCGGAGGTCTTCCCAGTAGCTTCAAGATTTTTCACCCCCAAGGTGTTGAGGTGGGACGGACTTATAACCTGCTTTGTAATCTCATCCAGGAAGGCTGAAAACTGCAATTTCCCATGCAAAATATTCTCCCTGGCTTTCTCTATCTCAGCTTGTGTAATCTCTTTTCCCTTGTGTCCACTCTGGCCTTCTCCTTTAGCCACTCTTGGAGACAGCACCTCCATCGACTTAGCCTTGCGTATGTCTGCATGAGGCTCCCTGTTCTTGAGGATCCCTTTACTGGGTAGCTGGCTGGAGGACACTGCCCTCTTGGGAGCCCCAGAGACCCCAAGCAGAATGTCCTCCTCACTGAAAGCCAGGCTTCGGCTCAAGCTTGCTGTCTTATAGAGCGGCTTACCCCCTTCAAGGTTATTGGCCTGCAAAGGGCCTTCATAGCTGCGGCTGTGGCTCCTGTGAAGAGCAGCAAAACTATCCCTTCCCTTCTGCTGTGACCTCCGATGTTTGACAGTGGCAAAGACTATGGGCTCACTGCCGTCGTCCTCCCGGAAACCTCCACGAACATCTAGGATGTTGGAGCAGGACAGGGAATGCTGTGGCCGCTCAGCGTGACGAATAGAGAAGGGGTCATTTGCACTTGCCTCCGTGTACCAGGAGGAAGAGTAGGAGGAGGAAGAGGATGAAGAGGAGAGGGAAGAGGAAGAGGCCCTGGAGAGAGTTACAGATGTGCGGTGGTTGTAGAGTATCTTGTCCTCCTCGTCTCGGGGCAGCTGCTGATGATGATGATGATGGTGATGGTGTTGGTGATGGGAATGGGAATGGTGGTGGCCATGGTGAGGTTCGTCGTGGAAATGGTACTGTCCAGGGCTATCGTCTGTGTTTCTGTCATTGTCATCTAACTTTGTGTAGCTGCAACACAAATGTGGATAAGACTAAACAGCTTTAATGATGTGTCTTCACGTATTGTATCTGTTAACTGTGCTTTCATCTGTGTAGCCATGGCTGTAGTGTGTGAAATAGCCTAGTGTTTGTGTAAACCTTCAGCGAGTCCAGTATCTGTTCATTTGATTTTAGAAAAGGGTTACATCATAAATAAGGATTTTTAATCTTTTCTTTCAAAAAGACATTTTCAGTATTCGCTCTAAATGACAACTCTTAGCATTTTCTTGACTTTTATGTCCTAATATCCCTCCCCTTTCAAGAATCTTACTCAATCAAACTGAAACAAAACATCCTACCTGTGTGACTCAGCATCTTGGTGATGGTGATGATGATGATGATGGTGAGAATGTTTTTGATGATCACCACGATGATGGCGGTGGTGGTGATGTTTCTGTGGCTTGATCTCGTCCTGGGCAGGAGGGCTGTGGACAGGCGTAAAAAACTTCTCCATCACCTGGCTCTTCAGGATGGCAATGCCTGGTAAGGTTGACCATACAGTGGGTACTGATGAATGGTGAGGGGAGCGTTGGTCCTTGGCAACTCTGGTGCCTATCTGAAGGTCTTCCTCTCTCTCTGGCAACGCTTTGTCCGTCAATGTTAGCCCCAGTGATCATCACCCTGAACCAGACTCTGGTCTGCTGTAAAAGTTGATTAACGCTCTCAGTTAGCCAGTAAGATCTTTAATCCTTCAGGTCAAAAAACTTCAAATGCAAAAAAGATGACCGGACAGTGTTATCTGACAATAGTTTCTATGGAAGATAAATACCAAAGTATCTCAGTAAAGTATCCAGTTGTTGGGTTATCTGTGTATGTACCTGTATTAAACAGTCTATCTGCCTCAGTGTCTCGCTGCAGACTAATGGAATGATGGTCAGTTGGCAGGGGTGTATTCCTCTATGTTGGTTCGACTTGTCTCTTCATGTCTGATGTAACAGGGGTTGTCATTGAACCAGCTAAGAGCACGAGACCATTGTCCTAACACAGGAGGCAATCGAACAGGGTCCCCTGCAACAGGATTGTTAACAAGAATCATTTAACCTACTGATACAGAGTGTGTTGAAGTGCCCACATCTCCATCCTATCATTTTGTTTAATAGGTTGCGATCCTGTTAATTTGTGTTTTCAGTGATTTTGATAAAAGTATAAAAAGTTTGTATGGTTATCGAAAAAAAGGTATTGAACTGCCCGTTCAATGAGGCAACAGCCCATTGATTTTAAAAGGTTCCTGGCTATCATCTGCCTGAGGCCTGCGTGATTAAATGTACTGTATGTTCTCACTTCAGAGCTCCACCTCTATGCAGTCATTACCATTTCCATAAATTTCATCACCATCAAAACTGATTACTCTTCACCTATTCCTCTTCAGCTCCCCAACAGCTTCATCTGAAGAACAGCTGTGAAGGTCACTCAATGCAAGAACACTGATTAGTTCACTCCTTAGTTCAGGAAGCAGTTCACACCAAGTCTGACTGTTTACCATATGAAATAAGACCTCTCCCTTCTCACATCAGATATCATTTGTATGTATAGCATTGAATAAACCCCAACTAACAATGCTGAGGGGAATCAATTCTATTGTGGTTACAAGAGGCTGAAACTCATCCAGAGGACAACATCTCACACCCGGCTGTTGTTGATCAATAACATAGCTGTGGTTATGCAAGAGAGGGCTGCCTGTACTTGTTTAGTCTAATCAATGTAGTGGAAGCCAGCTCTCTGCAGATGAAAGCATGTCTTGTTTAATATTCAACTGGGTGAACAAATGGGCTGTAGAAATGTGCTCAAACAAACACAATCCTGGATAGATAGATAGATAGATAGATAGACAGATAGACAGACAGACAGACAGACAGACAGACAGACAGATAGATAGATAGATAGATAGATAGATAGATAGATAGATAAAGTAGGCATGCAATGTGAGAGACAGAGGGGAAAGTTTTTTCTTGGTATTGGTGTGAGGAAATGTTTCATTTTAACATGGACCTTAAATCCATACGTGAAAGTTGAGAGCTATGAAACCACACAAATTTAAAACAAATTCCTTTTCATTTCACTTTCATTAAAAAGAGGGAAAGGAGCACTTCATGCCATGAATAGAAAACTTGGAAAAAAAAAAACATGAAAAATGCCAATTAACTCCATACTCCCTCTGCTGGTCAAGAAAGTAATATCCTTTCTGCTACTCCTGGTAATTTTCCACACAGTTGCAGATTTTTCCCCTTCTTTCTGGATGTTTCTCGCTCTATCCCAGTAAAGGCCAGTTACCAGGCATCACTCAACACCGTACCGTAACATGTGTGTCACTGGCTCTCCCGTTCAGGGTGAATTGGGTAAGACATGTATCAACATAACTACATTTTATATATAGTGCGGTTATAAATAGATACATGGTTCATTTTTTGACATACTGACACCCCCATCTGCAGGTTGCCTAAGAACTCCATACAAATGTGAAAAAAATAAAAACAAAGACTTCAATTTGAGCACAGGCCATCTAAAACAAAAAGAAGTAGATGAGTTGGCTATTTCCCATTGTTCATCAATCACATCAACAGCACAGCATTGCAGCAAGCGGGAAGTAGATCCGGCAATCCAAACATATTCTGGTTTGATCCGGTTTGTGAAGCCTTGTTACACACAAACCAAGATTAATCCGAGCAGCCACTCCTCTGACGTCAGCTGTTTGACTTTTAGTCATGATGATTTGAACAAAGTATGGATAAACTGCATCATTCTACATTCATGGTGCACTCCTAAATTACTGTTTGTCTTGTTGTGAATTTTCCTGCCACCCTCAACACGTTCATTTAGTTGAATTTCTCTCATTGTACTACACCAGAAGAATGAGCGCATGCCATATTCATCGTGAATCTAAATCGGTCTATATTTTGAGTTGATGTTTAGTTAAACTCTCTCTCACGTACATTTTTGTTTCGCGTCTGTGATCGCGAGTAACAAAATCATCTAGTACTACTGTTTTTTTGGGGGGGAGGGGTGTTTTTTTTTTTTTTTTAACGCCAGAGTGGACCTACTTTCTTGTCGGACGAACACCCTCTCAACAGTAGCCGCTTCACCCCATGGTATAAAGTACACTCGGGACGCCATCTTAGACCACACTGCAGCTACGAACTCGGCTTGATATGGGCGACGCAGGTTATACAGTTCTTTTTTGAATTCATATGACGCAGGTTTTTATACAATGCAGTGATTTAGATATATATTTTAAATATATTTCAGCGAAGTTAAATCGAGGAGAAAGGCATTTTTTTTAGTACGCTTTTGATAAGAGTGAGCAGGCGCAAGGCCATCTTAGTTAGGCCGTGTCGCGGGTTAAAGGCAAATATCAAGCATCGAAAATCCTACTTAATCTTTTCAGTTGTACTTCTTATTAACTATGTTAGGAACTTAGAGAATTTGATAGAATTTGGCAGTTCATTACCTCAATATTTTGATTGTTTGTTTGGAAGCGTCAGCGAAGGAATGGTCAAATGAACCAGTTGTTTACCACCTTTTGAATACAAAAAACAGTCGTCTTGGTGATCTGGCTACGGCTAATTTAGACTCTGAGCAGATATGTACAGCAAAACTATCTCCCTTTTTTTAATCTTACCTAATGTGGTTATTGTAGAATTTGTGTTTTGGATTGCTTTTAATGTTAGCAACGGCAGTTGGCTCAAGGCAGCTGTGACGTAGCGTTTGTCTATTGGCTGATTTGAAAATCGCAGTAAAGTTATCCAATATGATGGTGATGTTGGAGATCAGAAGATGACGAGCAGATTGTCAGTTGGCTTTGTTAGAAGTAATCTACTCGATCAAGTCTCTACTTTATTTTGTAGTTACTAACGATCAATCAGGTAAAGATGGCGTCGAGATCAGAAGGGAGCGGTCAGTCGATTAGCTATCAGGCAAACAGTCAGCCGAATTATCTTGATCTCACCCTCAAGTGGTAACTGTTAGCTGACTTTAAGGTCTTATCTAGATGACTAGTTAAGTTTATCTGCTCTTGGGAACAGAAGACTAGAGGTGTCAATATTAAGCTTAAAAACAATCAAGAGCTTTTGAGGGAGACTCAGAATAGACCTTTTTTAAGAGTGTGAAGTAAACTTGCTAGGATCTCCATTCTCACAAAGGAAAAATAGAATGCAAAAGTGCAGCTCAGTCAGTGTATGAGACTTTGCTTCAGAGGCAGTTAAGTGTTGGCAGCCCAGTTGAGCAGAATATTAACCCTTGAGAGAGATTAGTTATTCTGAAGTTAAGGCTAAACACATTGACAAAATGGAAGCAGATATCAGTACTTTGACGCTAGATGAATTGAGCCACGGTTACTGAAGTGTACGGCAGCCCGGTTGAGCAGAATATTAACCCTTGAGAAAGATTAATTATACTGAAGTAAAGGCTAAACACTTTGACAAAATGGAAGCAGATATCAGTACTTTGACGCTAGATGAATTGAGCCACGGTTACTGAAGTGTACAATATTGTACCCTAAGAGGCTATAAGACATACTTAAAAAAAAAAAAAAAAAACGAAGGGCCAAGTG
>OMLF01015229.1:2939-13997 GCA_900302615.1 Holocentrus rufus
CCATTTTTCTCAAAAACATTTTTTTTTTGTACGTCATTTCTGCTTCAATAGATGAGAAGATTCACTGTCAAAATAAGACATGTATCATTTGGAGGGAAAAAAAAAAGGCATCGGCTCTGACTAAATGATTAATACAACAGAATGAAAACACATTAGTGTTTTTGAAAGACAGTACGTAATATTAGTCATCAGCTGGCAATATTACAACACTTTAACAGACCGGATAGTCTTCATTTGAGAGCGTGTGCATGGGGAACTTCGGGTGATTTCCATTGTCACAACAGTATTTTTTTTTTTTTATCTCCTCAATCGACTCATGTAACAGTCTAAAGTGGAGAGAGGGGGGAGTGGCACGCAACATGGCTTTTGAAGGAGAATCAAACCCGCTGACAGACCGGGACACCCCTGCATGGCCTAATTTTAAAGACACACAAACTCCAGAAACACCTGAACGACTGGGATACCAACGCACAGCTGGAGACGATGAATATGCAGCATGCAGCGCTGTATGTATTTCAGCACACAGTCTTAAATTGAGATAAGAAATAACTGTCTTTGTTCCAGACACATCTGATTTAAATACCTGAATGGGGTCAAATGAGCCTGAAATGCAACAATTATTCCACTCACATAGTATATGGAGACACACACAGAACACTCCCACACACATACACACACAGACACCTCTGCTTTCCTTAATAGGAAAACACATTTTCTCCTTTCCTTTATCAGAACATTCAGCACTGACACCAACACTTATTCTCTCTCTCTCTTTCTCTCTCTCTCTCCTTCTTTCTCCCTACCCACACACACACACACACACACACACACACACACACACACACACAATTAATGATCCCTTAATTGCTTTCAACATCATCGCTGGTTCAGAGACGTGATCAGTTTTTCTAAGCACTCGCAGCGCCTACACATGTCAGCACAGAGGCAAACACCCACTTGCACAGCCCCCCTCTCAGGCACATGCAGAACCAGGACAAACACACACACACACACACGCTCACACACACTCACCAACAGAGTAATATGTATGAACAATCAGCCACCTTTTGCTTTTGTAGGCTAATGGATATCACTCCCCCCTTCATTACAACACATGGCCCTATCCATGACTGAGTCTGATATCTGCTGCTTAATTATCTCCTTGCATTCCATGCATTGTTCATAACTCTATTAATATCACTAGTTGAAAATGTCATCATAACCAACTTATAACTATAGCAATTATTTAACAGTGCTGTGCTGAAATTTACTCATCAGTTCAGGTTAAAAATTAATTAGACATAATGAATTGTATTAAAGCTGGTTTCAAATGGTAAAATGATAATGCCTTGCTTAAACGTATATGTTATTATGTGCTGTATTCATGGTCTGTTTATTCCTAGAATTCAAATAATCAGACGCGTAATTAATCCGTCGAAATTAATAAGAGATAATTAATAATGCTAATTATGATCTTCCTATTGTAAATCACAGTATCGTTCAAGTCAGCATTGTCATACCAAAGGTTCCTCGGCTGCCCAACCCCCTCCTACAACAGCCTGCGTACAACTGCTGACTAACAAACACAACCGTCATCCATCGTTCACTGCTTCTAAATGCCCCTGACTCCTTTTGGACAAATGATTAAAACGGCATCGTATTTTTTTTTTTTTTAAGACAGAGGAATTATCCACAATAGACAGGAGGCAGACTCAAAGGCTGGGGATGGGAGGAGGAGGAGGGACGGAGAGCGGAGTGAGCCAAGCAGGAAGGGGGGAAAAAAACACAGGCAGGCAGAAAGACACTGTCAATAATTTCTTAAACGTATAGATTTACATCCCGTGGACTCTACACATCGTGCAAGCTCATGTTGAATGTTCAGCTGCACATCTCATACTGGTAGAGAAAATCCAGAAACATGGTCTTGGTGAATTAAGCAAGGCATATGTTCATATTTTTTTTAATATTAAATACAAAAATAAAACTTTTTAAAACAGCAAAAGAATAGGAATGCACGCTATCTCGGCCGATTTGCCAGTAAATAAATATTTAACCAATGATTAATTCTCTCCACGCCCCCATGCGTAAACGGCGCTCTCAGTTTAGCACTGTTTGTTTACATGACAATTAGCACGCAAATTAATAAAGCGATTATAAGATATCAGTTCTACATTACCTCGCATCTTCACATAAAGTGATCACCCTCTTCTTCTCTATCCGAGCTGTGCCACACTCCCCAAACGGCTCTCCAAATGATTATACCCCACCAAGCAGCAGCCTCTCCTCAAATGAAGCTCTATCTCCAGCTTTACTGGATATACTGTTTATATACTCCTAAAAACTCGTGTTTTAACTCTTGCCCCCTATGTGTTTTCACCCCACGCACACAAATTATGGCTCTTGCAGGACAAGAGCGCCTCCATCTCTCCCTGGCTTGTGGCGCAGGGAGTCCCTCCTCCGGATCCTGGCGCTCCTACACCACAACACTCATGACGTACCAACATTTCACACACATTTTTACAACAACTATTAAAACCTTTTGGACATGCATGGCACCAAACTTGCACACCACGGTGCACAGGAGACGGGCACTGGACCCACTGGTGCCCCGAATGGCCCCGATCTGCAGCCAGCTCGCCCTGCAAAGTCCTATTCAGTTTTTTTTCCACCTGATTTAAAAATTGCGGGAAATTCAATTTTTATTTTGCTCTCTAAAAACTTTTTCCTCAGTTATTGAGCTCCCTTACCAAATTTTCGTACGTCCCGGGGTGTTCCTGCCCTGTCCAGTCCAGCCTTTTGGGCAGCAGCTGAGATGGAGAAATAGTGTCGACCGTGATCAGTCAGTTCATAAACGTATCGAGTGATGTTTTAAAACATTAAAACATAAATCAGAGTAAAAGCAACATCACAAAGTACAGTGCAGAGAGAAGCATCTCTCTCGTACTGCTGACTGCTTACCTCCTTCTCCTCCACCTCCCTTATCAGGGTCTGAAAATAGGATAAAAATACAAAATTATATCCCAGGACAATTTCGGACATATTACAAATTATCCTAAAATACAAAAACACCAACCTCGGCTGCGTTTTGACACGGTCCAGCTTCTAGAAATCGGGCTATTAGGAAGTACAGTTCTGGTATGGTTGGAGGGGGAGAAGAGGACGGGAGCTGCGTTAGAAGAGGGCACCGAGGAAATTGGGGGATATTAAAACAACCATGACATATTTTCCGATCTCCTTTACTCACCAGAAGTCAATTGCGCGATGTGTGTACTGTCTGAAGCCATTTTGGTGTTGTTTAGCAGGGCAGCGCCAGAGCCTGTGTGGTGGGTCTAGGTGGCTGCCCTGTAGCTGTCACTGTTTATCCACCAGGAAGAGGCTTCCTCCATTCAGCTCCACTCACAAAAAGTCCCGGCTGCGTATAGTGCTCCTCCGCCTCAACGACAACTAGTGCGCGGTACACGCTTCGCCCCCCAAAACACCGCCTAGGTCCAACAAAGTACAAACCACGAAGGTATTCCAAGGTGTAATACCCCCCGGCGTGAATTTTAGTTGCGCTTGGTTGGTTGTCGAGTGATGTTTTTTTAATCCCCTCCCCCTCAAAAGAAAAAGCGCAAGCCCTCTGCGCAAGAATACCAAGTGGTGTGTTTTACGCACGCCACTGGAGGAAGAGGGGAGGTAGAAATGGCAGCCTACAAGGGGAAAGGAAACATTGCTGCAGAATGGCTGTTACAGTGTAGCGATTGGCCTTAAGTACGTTTTATAAATAACTGTTTTATCCTCACATACATTAAATTTCGCTGCGCATCGGAAGTACCTGCAGTCTTTCATATTTTCTATACCGTCAGAAGCAGATGTAGAACATGGCTCCCGTGTTTGAGAGGGATTTACAACCGATCTAGCCGTTTTATCTAGGTTATATTAAATTGTATACTTAGTTGCAATGCACTGTGCTGTCGTTGGCTGCGATTATTGTTATTATTCTGTCGCTACTATGTAACAAGATGTCTAAGTAACACACCCACTCTCTCTGGGAGCCGTTTGGTGGGGAAGTCGTCCATTTCTCTTCCAAATACTGCCAGGCAGTAAAATGGGGGAAGGGTTGGAGAAGGGGACGCAGCTTAATGAATGAAACCTCGTGAGTTACAGGAATTTAATGGCAAGGATATATTTATGCAAGACAGATTATCTAGGAAATATATGACACCATACTTCCTCTATCACTCACTGCAAAGAGCTGCAAATATAATAGAACAAGACCATGGTGTGAATTCTTTGAAGACACTATGATTATATAATATTTATGAGAAATATTTTTTAGACTTATATTAATTAAATAAGCTTAACAGCACAAAGGCCTAAGGACCAGGGGCAATGTAGGCTACCTACAAACAAACAACAGGCCTCCAGTCTCTTATGATTTACTACATTAATTGTCATTTTTGTCACAGGGAATGGGCCCAAGTTTACAGTGAGTGATGATTAGACACCTAGGAGCGAAACTATAGTTCAAACACCACTGGCAAGGTACATTGAAATATGCACTTAATTTCGTTGTTTTCTTTCTTCATAATTTGCTTTACTGTTTATTTTTCATTTTCTCTGTGCTCTGAAATATGAAGCATTTGCACAGCTATGGTGTTACCTTCTCAAATAAATAAACTAGTCTGATTCATCCTACGTCATATACTGCATATCGTGTACTTTCATAGTTTCACTCAGAAAAATACCTTTTACCTGATAGTGTAACTCGGGGTAAATATACACAGGCCTACAGAGTGTACACCATTCCTTTACTTACAATGTGCACCTATCATCTTCACACCAGACACACATGAAGGTCAAGATCACAGTACCTACCTAACAGAAAATAGTTTTAGGTAATAGCATGCTGTTATAAACATCCTTTGACATACTAATTGTCGGTTATGGTTTATTTTGATAATGCAGGATAATGAAACTATGTACGGTATTAGCCAGCTATAACTGCTTCATCATTTTTTTACATATTACTTGAATTATTTCAGGGAATTATAAACACAGGCAACATCACTGGAGTGATCACATACAGACTCTCTGCTCCTTGATAAATGCACAATGCAAAGGGATCATTTGATCAAATGTAAGTGTAGGAGCAAATTAACTGTGAAAAGCAGTTTTACAGAAATTAAACCGATTGATTTGTCATCAAAATTTTATTTGTGAACTGACAATTTCTTCAGAGATTTCTCTGCTTGAGTCCACACTTTTTCCACAGATCAAGTCTCCCGCTGCTCTGTCTGTGTAACTGCATTGCTTTTTTTTATCGGCTTTGTGATTTTGTATTAATTTTAGTAGTGTTAACTACAAATAATATATCAATAAAATTGTACAATACAAGTGGGTATTCTACAGGGGACATGAGCACATGGCTACACATCTACCATTTTTGTACTTTTCAAAACCGTTTTGACAGATAGGAACTGATATTTTCTACTCTTAGAGAAAGCAATGGGCATATTCTGCCCTCTGCCTCCGCTGACCATGACCCCTCCATTGATAGAACTTCACCCTTAGGTCATCCAGAGCTGAATGTGCCTGATGCCTCAGGTCAGGTCAGGCTGAACTTGTCACTCAGTTCCTTGGATTCTGGGTGGGGGTCTGGTCAAAAGCAGAGTTCATAAGCACTGCTACTGACAATCTGCTATGACACAGTTATTATCATGTTCAGACCCTTGTAAGGCTTAGGCTTAAATAATAATAATAATATTAGTAATGTGAAACTTAAATGACACCCCATTGGAAAGCTCAAGGCCATCTAGCCAACCCTAAATAGAAAACCCTTTAGACTTGGTTTGGGTTTGGTCTGGGGATCAGGTGTGTCTCACATTTTTAGGCCTTAATCAAGGTCTTTCAGCCCTATCCAAACTGCCCTTCATCCTGACCCCTTTACTGGCTTACTCTGCCACAAGGAGGCAACCTTACTCTCTGCCACCCCTAAGGCGATCAGAGAGCGCAGGGCCATGAAAGAGTCAAAGGTGATACAGCTGGCTGGGGACACAGAACACGATCGGTTACTCAGTTTTAGTCCCTGCAACTAGAAAAGTAATTCATTGACTCTTAGTTTGCACATTCAGAGCTCAATGACGTACTTAAAGTTTGTATAAACAGTATATTAGTAGCAACTGCCTGTCTATTTCTGTACAACAGACCCAGAGGTTACAGAGCTTACAGTCACGTCTCCTATTGCTTTGAGACTCTCAATAACTTAGCATTCTGCACCAAACTACTTCATGTTTTGACCAAACATTTCATGAAACTTGTCTTTTGAGAATTGCTGAGATTGAATGGGGTACTTGGTTTGATGCTACTACCTTTTCCATTTGTGTCAAAGCTTCAAAAATGTAAATCAGAAAAACCAAGTCTTGGAAGTCTTGCATCTGTGGTAAAATAATTCATTTTTGTAGTGTTTATTCTTAAGTGGCCGTCAAAATATAATATAGGCACCACTGTAGAGTTGCAATAGTACCATAGTAAAAGCCTGGAAATTGTCAACAATCCAGAAAGCCACCATCTTTATGCACACACTGCACTTCTTATAACTACACTCTGCTTGCCTGCTGCTCTATTTACTTATATAGTTACATCCTCCAAGCTATTCCAAGACTTTTTATTGATATTGCTATGATGTAAACTTTAAGTGCAATTATTTAATTTATATATCACCATAATTACATAAGGCTACACGGCTGCGTAAGGCTTTCTATGTGCCTCAACTGACTTATGTTGCACTTGTGCAGCCAAACTTCAGGTTCACTAGTGTGGTGTAGTGGGTTAACATGTCAAATTGTCTATGTAGAGATTTGCAGTTTTAAAAGTTTAAAGCATACACATTCAGCAGTCATCTGGTGCTGTTTTGTCGAGAGTCTCAAAGCTACATCTTGTTACTCATTCAGGCACTGAAAGAAGTATTTTTTTTATGTAAGATGCCTGGTAATAAAACTTAATTTGCATCCTCATGATGTGTGATGATCCAGAGATCAACATGTCCACAGGTGAGCAAAAAGGAAAGTGTCCTTTTCATTGGTCGCCGAGTCTGAGTGACGGCTCACCCGGCAATGAAGTGACTGCATGGTTTCACTGGTCCCGCCTCTCTGGCAAATGCTGACCTTTCACTTCCTGACGCAGCAATTGTATTTAACACAGCCACGTGCCCCCATTGACCTCACACACACACACAAACACAAACAGACACACAGCACAGGCATTGTGTGGGTTTATAAAGTAACTCTGAACATGGACGCATTCAAAAGGAGCTCTCTAACACAAGCCTGTCACATACTACATTCACACACGTGCACTTTCACAGGCCGTTACATGGATGCCTGAGCTTTCCATGGGAAGAAAACATGTAACTGTCAGAGTCGATTCAACAAAAGGATGGTGCTGCTCTTCCCCTCACCGGAAACATACAAGTCAAACAGCCACTCTTCCTGGGGTTTCCCGCCAAGCATTTTAAAGCGGAAAACACCATGGAAAAATAACTGTCACCATCATGCCTTTATCCACCAGCAAGTGAGACGCATGAACACAGACACAGAAAACACCAGCTCCCATGTGACATCAACTTTCTCTTTTATTTCAAAATATTCTCCCAACAGGATGAAACTCAGAGAAGCCCAGAGGGTCCAAAGCCAATAGAGCCTTCTAGAACAGAAGCACCACTCGTTATTGCTATGTCACTCTGCTGCAGGACAAGGGGATTGAAAATAGAAAGTAGAAAGGAAAACAAAGTGAACACAGTCAAAAACGCGGGATCCACAAACACACCCACTCAAGCACACGTACAAAAAGAGTTATGCGAAATACACCGGTGGTGATTCTAAAAACTATCTAAATCAAATTTTTAAAAAGCTGCAGATGTTCTTTGTGGTCGCCGCTAATGCTCTGTGAACTTGGTTTGACTGGTTTCTTGTAGCGGCCCGTTCAAACTGCGTTTTGGCACACATGTGAGGTCCCTAAAACCATGACCTTAAACTATCAGAGGGAGAGGGGAGGGAGAAACTCTGATTTTTTATAAGCATCACTTCCAGCCAGAGTGCCAATCAAGGATCATCTTGTGTAGAGACGAATAGCACAAATGAAGGCAAAACTGGTTTAAACAACATAACAGTCTTGTTTACAGCCTCCTTCAGGCAAGATAAAGAACATCTGCAGCTGTTCGATAAAAACGTATCACTTCATTCTGTCGTTCTGCTTCTGAGAGGGATGTGGCGTTACACAATGGAGGAAGAAAGAGGAGAGTCGGGCAAAACATTAGGCAAGGAAACTGAGAGGAGGTGTGTGAACATGGCAAAGGGCTGCTGGTTATCCGTCTCTACTATCACAAGTCTAAAAAAAATTCAGCATGGTACAAAATCGTCAGTAAAAAAAGATGCTTTGCTGCCATGGAGTCAAAGGTGGACGAGTCGGGGGACGCGCCCTTTTCTTTACGCCTTCTCCTCAGTCGCCTCCTCCGCCGCCTCAGTTACCTGGAGGAGAGAAGCACAGGGATTACACACGGCTCCAGTCTCTGCAGAGGGATATATACAGTAGCTACCCAACTCAAACTTCCCTGGGTAAATTCCAATCAGTCGACAGGGAGCAGAAATGAGAAATTAAAGTGGAGCTACTCTGAAGTTTAGCTAGTAGATAAATGTGCTTTCTTAAGTTCTATGATTGAAAACAATACATTGAATGATAACCAGTTTTACTGTAAACTGCAATAAAATCTTTGATAGCTACACCATTTCAAATTTCAACCATTTTTGACAAATTTTTCAAAAAACTGTTTTTGTGGTACATGCTGCTTAGCATCAACCAGTTAGCAACAACCAGTCAGTATTCTTCTTTTATCAAACTTTCTAACAACCTAATGTAAACGGAAGCTTTCAGTTAACACGGTCTGCTCTTGTAAACACACTTTGTGCTCTTAAGTGTTGTGTGTGTGCTCTGCCAGTTACAAATGATGACACGTTAGCTTGTTAGCTGCATTAGCTAAGGTTTTAATCAGCCAACTAATAAATTTCCTTCATTTAAATCTACTGCTCACTGAATTGGCTGTAAATGTATTCCAGTTGGAGAAAACACTATAAATACAAACACCATCTGTATCTATATTAATTGTATGCTTGTATTGTGTATTTCATATACTAATATATGGCATTAGTTGTGTTATTATTTTAATAAGGACGGCTCACATTGCTGATAATTGAAGTTGTGTGTTTAAGTGCAAAACATGGTCAACTTATTTCTATGTGTTTTCGTAATTATCTGACATTTTCAGCACGCTGCAATTATACTGCAGTAATATCAGCAGATGCGACCATTTTGGTTATGATAACAGTGATTTTTAATTCTCATATCGTCCCATCTCTAGAAAGCACTGTTTTTTTATATTTGCATAGCTGAGATCCGTTCCCAAATTCATACTAGAATGAACTGAACTCCAGTCTCCTTTAATCCTACTTTCAACAGTGGTCAATATTAGCTCAACACGGGAAACAAATTCAACTGGTGTGATCACTTGAGTGACTTCTCCTTTCAGCTTCCTCTGCTTGGCCACTGGTGGAGCCGTCTGTCTGTGACTCTGCTGTGCCGGTCACCTTTCATGTACAGTCTCCGTGACAAAAGTGAACTTGCTGCGGATGTGTCAAACTTGTCCCTGGCCCACTTCACTGCACACAGCAAGGCAAAAGCCAGACATCCTCACTCATTCTCTCTCATTCTCTCTCTCTCTCTCAGTACAGTCTCTGTCTCAAACACACAAATAAGCAGAACTGCAAAAGCACATTGAAAAGATGTTTGCGCAATTGGCGTGCAGTAGTTTCGGCAGTGCGTTAGTGCGCAGACACGTGGAAAAGCTGGGTTAGAATCACACCGCCATACCCTTAACTCTGACTGTCTCACTCTGCCCTCTCACTGACATCGAGGAGGGAGCCATGCTTCTGATGGAAGACACACTGACACTGGGACGAGACACATAGATCTGTGTGTATGCGTGTGTGCATGTGTGTTGGTGTATTGGTGAGTGAAAACAGATGTGATTGTGCAATGAGTATTGAGGGATATAGGTGTGGTTTGAGTGTGCATGTTTGTACAGAAGTTCACAAAGCAGGGGAATAAGGTTGTTAGTTCATCATCGATCTCTGACCATATGTACATGTCCTCTGTTCATCAACATGTTTTGATATTTTCCTTTCTCATACCTCATCAGTCTTGGTCTCTCCATTCTGGGCGGGGCCATCGTCCTTCTTCCCCTTAGGTCCTTTCTTGCCCTTTGCCCCCTTGTCATCAGCCGGCTTCTGCGTAGAGGGAATGACAATGACAAGCACCTGCTGTAAAACTGTGGTGATACTAGACACACCATGGGGAAATGTACTTCAACAGTTGCGCTGCATGCCCTCTAAATGATCTTTCGAATAGTGGTGAGGGGCAGCTGTTTGCCTCCGACTGCTGCAAATTTATGTACATATAAATAAGTTAGTAAAAGATAACTTTGTGAGTGTGTGTTACCTTGGCGACGGGCTTCTTGGGCTTGGGCTCAGGTTTGGGTGGAGCAGGTTTCTGCAGATTAGACAGACGCCAGTTAGGGCTGAAAGAGCTCACAGGACTCAATGTCACCAATCTGTTTGGAAAATCCTTAGGATAGATGCAGGCTGGGTAACTTGCGCAGAGGCTGGCGCTATAAAAATGACTAATGATCAAGCCTCTGTGCAGTATTTCTAAAGTGGTAGGATCTGACAGGATCTAATCATGCCAAATGTTTTTAAATATCTGAATGAGCGCAAAGTCAAACTCAGATCACTGTACAAGGAGTACTTCGGACAGGAGTAATAATTCTTGGCCATTCAGTCTGTGAGCAACTTTGCTGCAGAGCCTTTGCAGGCTGCTGACAGAGGATCACGGTGCCCTGAAGGGACTCGCGAATATGGCTATGAAAAAAAATTAAACATGTGATACTTTCTCAGAATGTCTGTTTTTGTTTTTCCTTGGAAAACAATGGCATTCTATGTATGAAAGGATAAGTGGACAACATAAATA
>OMLF01015239.1:0-10151 GCA_900302615.1 Holocentrus rufus
GTGTTGGATGAGAGCAAAATAGGGGATGAGCTAGATATGGACAAAGCAGGGATGAGGGATATGGGAGGGGACGGGCTAAAGAGGCGATACTGTAGGGACCTCTATTGTTCACCGCTATGGAAAATGGCCTCCGAGAGCCATAGGTTTTATCAATATGACATATGAAAACGTACACATCGAAACATTTTCTTGCATCTAAGCTTGAAGTACACAGACCTCAAAGAGAGAGTTGAAGATTGGCAATCTCTCAGTTTAAGCCATTTTATCAAATACTTATCAGAGTGCAGCACATCCAGACTCCCCTGTGTGTTCACACTGTCAGACAGATTGACTCTAGGCTGCCATTTTAAAAGCCGGCCTTTGAGGGAATACCAGAGACACTCTCAAGGCGTTTCAGACAGGTTTGCGTCCAAGGTTTTTCCAAGAATTGCAAGAGCACAAGTATGGCAATTACGAGTCATTTCACTTAGATCAAAGTCATTGTACTTTATTGCCAGCTAAAGTGATTTCCACCTATAGCCCTTTCATGAATGATTTTACATTTGTTGTTTTAAAGGAATACTCCAGTGTTTTGGGCAAAATATTCCTTTTCCAACTAACCCCCAAGTACCATTTGGAGGACCAAATGGTACTATTAGCTCTATCAAAATGAAAAAAATAAACCTTACGCAACTCCAAAGCTATCTTATTTAAATAACTTATCATGTGTTTTAACATGATAATGAAGTATGTCTTGGAATTTTTTTTTATAACAACAGTTGTTTTAGAAGAAGTTAGATGGTAGGAACTGTCACCACTGGGCACATATATTCAGGGGTTATATATTTTTTTTAATTCCAAGATGTGTATTTCAAATACACACAATACATTATGTAAATAAGACCGCTTTAGAGTTGCTGTTAGCTTTATTTTTTCACTTTGACAGAGCTAGGCTAATGACTCCTGTAGACTTCAAGTCTTTGTGCTAAGCTAACACAAAGTGCTACTCATAGGAACCAAACCAGTGGACGCACAGAGGTGAAAACTGTATCAAACATCTTGTCTTAGTCTGGGTAAGTCAGAAAAAGGATATTTTGCCTAAACTGTTGGAGTATTCCTTTAATGCCATGTTCATGTCACATCAGTTCATGTCATACTGTAAATTCCAGTTGCTGACAGGGAAAAATGTTCATGTCAGGGTCCTGGTGGTAATTCCAAGTAGGACATCCATCGATGTCAGCAATCCAAGGTAATGAAAATCAAAAATGATTAGTCCTGTTCACACAAATACAATCTTGAGAGCGAGACATGTGGCAAGTGCAGTGTGAAAAACACCACAGCAATGAACGCTTGCTACCAAAGATGGAGACAATATTTTAAAAAGACAAGGAACCTGAGGATTATCACCGTCACACTGGTGGCAAACAAGCTAAAGCTAGTGAACAGAGGAGTGGCAGTAAAGAGATAGACAGCAGACAGATGGAGGGAAGAGGGAGTGGGAAGTGAGGTGGGATCCCACTGTAATTTGACAGGCTCCGGTCCCACTCGGGCTTCAGCAGCAGCCTTTTGAAGGAGGCGTAGCAGACACCCTGCTGTCAACCTAACCTGTCATTACTAACATGGGAGAAAGACACAGAGATGTCTTGATGTCTCATCCTTTGAAACGCACGTGGAGATGCTTGGTTTTTTTTGTCTATTGATACTGCTGCATTTTTTTCATTTGTTTTTTGTTTTTTTTTTCTGGAAAATGTCCCCTGAGATCCATAGATTTGATCAATATGACATTCAAGAGTGTAAATATATAGATGGGGTGTTAGTATTTGGGACATCTCACAGTAGCTAACAAAACTCTTTAAGGAGTTTTTAAATGTCGCATATAACAAGTATGATAATTAATCAATAAGAGACTATTTCATGCTTTTTGCATTACTTTTTACATTTTGTTTGGCCCAGATGAGAGGCATCTGTAATTCATGAGAAACCTCCTTTCATGTCTCCTTCTTAATTATAACTGAATGGGGTTTAATGCTCTAAAATGCTTTGTATCCATTTTTTAGAAGAAAAAGTTTTTTAGCAGTTCAAGAATACAGATGATCTTCAACAATGTTAATATTTCATAGGTCTTGGAATAACTAATAAACATTTTTCAACATGAGTTTTACTTTCATCTTCATACTATGGTATAGCTTTTAGAGTCAACATGAAATATATATATATATATATATCAATCAAGGAACAATTGAAGAGTCTTTTTGCAATGACATATATCTCTGATTGTATTCATTTCTATAAACCACGTTTTCTCTCCAGGGGAGGATTAATAAAAAAAATCATACTAATGGGTTAATGGATTGGCCATATTGGCATTTGCAAAACAATTTCCAGAAACTTCAGAAAGTATGTGAAGCATTACATACAAGAGTCGGCTCTTTTATTTTTTAGGAATGACATTCATCTGTTTTTGCAAATGAACTCATCTATTGTAAACTTCTCAAGAATCAAGAATCAAGACTTGAAGGATGCTTTTTTAATGTTTTTTGAAAAAGATGCAATGGGACTTTATTAGGACAGGCTTCAAGGGTCATGAATCTCACGCCACGCATAAGTGACCATATTAACTTTCAGTGCAAATAAGACAGAGAGGCAAGAAAAAAACACTGATAAGCCTCCCTCGGCTGCTGTGTGGGGGGGCTTTGTGTGTGTTAGAAGCTGGATAGATAAGGACACAGGGGTGGGGTGGTGGTGGGGGGGTCTCTGCTATAATCCTACACCCCTTAAACTTGACTGTAGCGGTTATTGTTTGGGCTTGCCTTTTGCTTTGTTTGAGGAGTTTCACCTGCCCTTTGAAAAATTGCACACCTACTCCTCCAGATGTATTTTAAAACTTCCTCCAGTATCCCACTGAAGACGTTATATTCTCATTTACCCAGTAATGTCCTTTTGTAGAATGTCACTGACATATTGAGCAGTCACAATGACTTTTTTTCTCCCCTCTCCCCAAAATAGAACAAAACCCACAATTTGCTTTGAGGAAGCAAATTTCACCCAAATCACGTCATTCCTCAACACTCCTCAGTGAAATGGTTGGTTTTAGTTTTTTAGTCTTTGCAGTTTAAAATCGCAATTAAAACCTCAACCCCCCCCACCCTCCATTCCTCCCCACCTCCTCTATAATTTCTGCTGTCTGACTGCGAGCAGCGTTGGTATTTGCAGGTGAACAAGTTGGTTCATGCTGCCGAGTTATCTGTGTCTTTTGTCTCAAGCATGGAGGGGCTCCAGGTTTGTCTGATAGCTCCCTCTGGTGGTGAGTCTTGTTGCTGGCATGGTCTCAAGCCTCCCCCTCACCCACCACCCACCACCCTGAGACTCCATGATTGTAGTTTCCTGTGGACTTTGACTGCTGTGGATGAGCTGTTGCTCATGATGATACGTTTGGGTTCACGTTTAACCGCAAACCAAACAGTGGAATCCAGCAAGTCGTCGACATCTCAGAATGTTACACTTGATGAAAATCATCCCATTTGCCCATTTGTTTTATTTTGAAATGTCATTTCCTACACTTCACTACATGCATTTGCTCATTGGTGACATCAGAATTCAGGAGAGCAGAGACATCAGAGTCCATCAAACCCGAGTAAAAGTAATATTTACCAACTGAAAGTTGAGGTGAACAGTATTTTCTAGTCGTATTTGCTATCTGAACTCTGCATTAACATTATTTTATTTTAGCATTTACCATCTGAACAGTATTTTCTAATATTATTCAGCAGCTGACAGGTAAAATGAACATTTTGGCTTGTAACTACCATCTTTCCCATTTTCCCTAAACACAGCATAAGGTTTCCAAAGGCAGAGGAAGTGAGGCAGCTTTGTGTGCATCCCCCTCTCCTTACAGTCAGTCTTATGACAAAGGCATGGTTTAACCTTTTGACCTCTCCTAATGCTGAGGTGGTTAACTCTTCTTTTTTCCCCCTGAGTCATTGTAGATACATTCAAAGAAAGTTGTTCATTTCTTTTTTTGTGATTAATCTTTTATTTTGTTTATAAAGAGCAGAGATTATTGAAAAGATACAGGCAATGTGCAAGTCCCTGTCCCGCCCTCTATTCCACACTACCACTTATCATCCCAACATAGGCACTTTAATTTCCTAATGAGTTCGCTGATCGCTTTATACAAGAAGACTGTATCAGTTTCAAGGGTGTGTTCAGTGTTTTTGTAATGCTCATTGTTGTATATCTATGTTTTAGTGCTTTTTGTGGGGTTATTCAGATTCAGATTCAGAAAACTTAATTGATCCCCGCTGGGAAATTGCTTAATTGTTAGAGAAAGATCCCAATGTTGCACAATGGCAAATAAATAAAAGAGCTTATTCTTATCACATTTTAGGGGGTTTGAATGTTCTTATCCACAGTAAGTCAACCATAAAATCAACTTAATTTCCTAGGCTGACAAGATTACCAGCAATCAATAGTGAGGAGTGCAAGAGTCACAGGTCATAGGACCCTCGCAGTACATGTAAGAAAGCCTTCCTGTTGCTGTGTGATGATCAAAGAAGTGTAAAAGATGACTGAGAAGTGCTGGGCAGAAAAATCAGAGGAAGTGTTCTTTCAAGGCAGGAACTAAAAGAGGAAGTAGAGGGAGAATGTGTGAGGGAAATGGGGATGTGATTCAGATGGGAAATTCAGTGTACACTTTAAAAAGGGAAAAAAAACACCCATTTCAGATGTGACTCGCGTTTCTGGGTCCATTTTGTCGTTTGGTGTCGTTCCCATTTTGTCGTTTCCTGAGGCTCAGTGGTCAAACACAGACAGCGTCACATCGCCTCACATTTGGATATTTCTAGCAGCTGCAGTGCAGGTTTGATTGCGGTGTGATGTAAAACCTCAGCAGCAAACATCAGGTTTTGATGTCAATCCCTCGCAATCCAAGAGCAAGGGCAAGCAATTTCTTTTGCAGTTTGTTAATGGCTGATTTTCACTTCCTAAATACAACAAGCTGTTTTCCCATTCTTTCACTTCATTATGTAAATGTACCAGAAGGCATTCTGGGAAATGTAGGAAATCACTAGTAGAGGTAGAAAAGGCAGGTTGAGGCAAAGTGGATACACCAAAAAAAATAAACTACAATGCTTCATCATAAAATAAGTCCTGGGATGCATTAATTACTGTTTGATTATGTATGTAACAGTGTATAAGAACCTGCTTAATCCTCTTTAACTGCTACATACATACTGTCTGTGTTGTTGTTAGCAGAAAATATGTAAGTGATATTACAATGGTAGCAGCTGTCCAAACAAAGCCTTGGTGATATCACCTGTGTCAGCTAGAATTACACTGATGACTAATTAATTGCTTTCACCTCCCTGGACTGATGGACCAACTGGACACAGCACAGTGTGTGTGTATGTGTGTTTGTATCTGTGGGTGTGACTTCCTTAGACATTACACCCCAGTCTTATATTTATCAGCCTGAGATTCTCAGAAGAAGAGGAGAACAACACATTGATAATTTTTCAACGCCAGTACAATTAAAAGGATGATGAATGGCTGTCAAAGGCGGCTTGTGTGAGTGGCTGGTTTAGTGGCCATTAACTTCAAGATGGTGGCCAGGTCACCTCGGTTTTATATGCCCTCTGGAAGTTCAGGGAGAGAACAGCCCCATTGATCTATTGGTCATCGGTGCTCCAAAAAGCAAATGCATCAGGGGAATGTAATGCAGGTCATTGTAAATCTAATCTGCAGGAGTGGAGCAAGCAAGCAAAGGAACAGCTTTAAACGCTGAGGTCAGCTGCTGTTGAGCCATGCTCACCTCATGCAGACATACACATCAGCCTAATCCGGCTTGTCAGAGCTACTGGCATCAGGGCCATCAGAAAACAAAACAGTGCAGTAAATAAAGAAAAGACGTACAGGAATTTGCTGTGGTGAGGACATACCAGCTACTGACAGAGGACAGTGTAAGATATACAATAGGCTATAAACAGTAGGTTATATATGTATTGGTTGTTGACTGATGTGAGCATTTACACACTGACACTGATATATTTACAGATTAAAGGAATACTCCAACATTTTGGGCGAATACCCTTTTGTCTATTTACCCAAACTGAGACAAGATGATCAATACCATTTTCACCTCTGCATGTCCATGGGTTCAGTTCCTATGGGTAGCATTTCGTGTTAGCCTAGCATAAAGACTTGAAGTCTACAGGAGTCATTAGCCTAGCTCCATTAAAGTTAAAAAAATAAATAAAGCAGACAGCAACTCTAAAGCTGTCTTATTTACAGTGTTTTGAAATACATGTCTTGTAATTTTTTTTTAAAAAAGGAGTCATTTTAGGAGTTAGAAGTTAGATGGTAGGAGCTAGGCTAATGACTTCTGTAGACTTTAAATCTTTATGCTAAGCTAACACAAAGCTAGCACATTACCCATAAAAGACGAACCAGTGGACATACAGAGGTGAAAATTGCATCGAACATCTTGCCTCAGTCTGGGTAAGTTGGAAGAAAAAATCATTTTGCCAAAAGTATTGGAGTATTCCTTTGAAGGTGCTATTTTGCGGCATTTTGTGCTGATATTGTATAACTTTAATGTTTTCTTTAACATTCTCTTCATCATCTCCTCTATCTTTTTGTGACACCAAACATTTTTCAAACAAGAATCTAATGTTTAACTCACAGTTATAATCTTGTCAGGGTGGAAAATCCTCTTCAACAGCATTTTGACCCTCATAGGACACTAAAACTTTCCACTGAAAACAATATTAATGAAAATCTTTATTTCATTTTATTTCACATTAGCAAATGTAACAACATATCTCAATCACAAATCTGAACCAAAGAAAAGTAAATAAAGTAAAAGTAATAACAAATACGGAAACCTGACATTAGTTTGATTTCATCCATGTCAAACATCTCTACAGACATGATTTCAAAGTGTTTATAACATAACTTCTCAGGGTCAATCAGGGTTGCTAGGCTAAACAGCTCTGCTATTTTCACAGGCCATTTTCTTCTAGAGCATATTTAAACATTTATCATTGCCGTGTACTATTTCCCTATGATAAGAAATCATTTCAGATGGGTTTTCAGCCTTTTTAGATACGGTGAGGAAAGTTTCCCTGCAGATTTTAGATTGACACACTTGAAATTGTTTATGAAGAAGGGAGGAGCCGTGCATACTATGGACTGGTCAATTATATATTTTTTTAATTGAAGACAAATATCAGCCTGATACACCATTCTGGTATAAACAGTATATTCAGCTCTCTATACTGTCACTAGCGTGGCATACAGTATGTTTGCAGCTGTATAGAGGGACATTGAAGGCCCAGCAGTCCACTGGGAGAGCCTATGGTCTTCCTCCTTTAACAAGAAACAATGTTTTATTTTGGATGCCTATGGAATAGATTTAGGGTTGGTCTTGCTTAGGGGATTCATATCATATGTATGTATGTACTGTATGTATGGTGGCAGAAAAACAAGAGCAGTGGCCTATTCCTGTTTTTCTTGAAGCTCTTTGTCTCAGATGTGGAGAGGTTTGGCAGAGGGGGGAGGGGAGCTCAAACAAAAGAAATGCCCTTTGTTACTCTAATGTTTAGGGAAATGCAGAAAACAACTAACAAAAAGCTCATTCTGACATTGAATCAAATTAGCATTTTAGCTAACAACTCTGCTTTGTTCAAACGGGCTTTCCTCATGCTTCGGGTGGAGGAAAGTCAAGAACAGAATGACAAATATAGAAAGAATGCCTGAGTCGCCTCAGGCTGCTGTAAGATTACAATAGGTTTAATTGCACTTTCCATGCCTGAGAAATTTACAACAAAATGCTTTCAGGGAGGTATGTTTTTTTTTTTGTTTTTTTTAGTTTTTTTTTTTTTTAGTTTTTATGTGAGAAGGTCATGGCAAACAGTCTGAAAATCAGTCAATTTGAGATTATTTCTTGCTTTTCACATGACATTTCATTTATGTTTTTCTCTGAGTAAGAGGCCTCTGGATTTCACTAGAAACCTTTGGACACTTAAATATCTCCTTACTGGTAATACACAAGCAAGGTTTTAATGTTCTGAAATGTTTTATAGCCTCTTTTATGAATGTTGTATCGGATGTAGTGTGAAGGACTCAATTGTTAAATATTTTTTTAATCCTAAGAAAGTTAGTGTTTTTTTTAAAGGGAGATTTATATTCATGTTCATTTTGAGAAACTTTTATATTTCAGTAGGTGTCACATTTTTCAAGAGGCAGATATCTCATTTTTGAATCAGTTTCACTATGCTGCATAGGACTTATCTACTCAATCAGCAGAGTACCAGATTCCAGGCCTTTAATGGAAGACACTAACCAGACAGACTATATCTCCAATAGGGATGAATAGTACAAAACGATACCAATCTTAAAATGAAAATCTGAAAATCCCCAAAACTTTGGATTCTTAACAATTTTGACCTTGTGTATGCGAATCTGTACTGAAGTCAAATTAAACTGTTTAAATTCATAGTAAGCATTTTTATTCACCATCGGCCCAATTAAATGACATGTAGTGTGAAACGTCCCTCCATTCAACAAAGAAAGGCATCTAGTAAAATATTGCATTTGAGGAGATAGAAAATTTGAAGCAAGGGAAACTGGTATTGGTGTGGTTAAAAAATTCCAGCGGTGTACTGAGACCTGGTGTCTGACATGCCTCGAGCTGTCGTAGAGACGAGAGCAGATAGCCTGTACCTGACCCCGGCCTCGGGCTGAGTCCCAGATAGCGTCTCCCATCGCCACACAGCATGTGATAACCACTGGAGCCTCAGCGCCGACCCCGCTCCAATTGACTTCAAGGTTAAAGGCAACACGGCTGATTATGCTGTTCATCTTCGCCACATGGGAGGAAAGGTGGTAAGGTCAAGGGTGACATATGGCTGATTCCCATACCCCACCCCATCCTGCTCTCTGCGGCTCAGGTTTGATTTCCTATTAGTATCGACAAGCAAGGTTATGCCACTCGGACTGAAAATATGTCAACAAAGCCGGCTTTTGACACCAGCAGTGTAATAGATAGATATTTACATTCATTCATTATTCTTTTAAATGAATGTGAAGACATCTGTTTTGACTGGAGGATTGACTATCTCTCTGTGAAAAACAGATTATCTTTCCTGTTAGCTAGAGATGCAGTGGTAAATAAAAAGAACAGCTAGCTGTGAGTCCTAGTTTGTGGTCATCATAAGGCAAACAAACACCAGTAAAAACAGAAGTCATTTCTAGTTTCAGAGGAGCACTCATTTATTTTCAATTTTATATACTGAATAGTCCACCCCATTACAAATTACCACTGTCCCATAACTTAGTTTAAGATAAATAAGTAAATCATAAATCAGCTTGAGAACACTCACTATGATGTTTACACTCAATTTGTCAAAGATTATTGACAAAATCAAATATCACGATATCTTTGCATACCTTGATGCCGATATTGTGACAATATCGTTAGATTCTATTGGTGCTTCCATAAGATATTTACTCAAGAGATTTTTGAAAGACAGTCATTGTATGCAAGCAGGTAGAGGCAAATAACTGAATAACTAGAACAGTCTAAGAGAAAATTGTATCCATTAATTGTGATGCAGCCTCTAGTCTCAAAATCCATACAATAATTAGTATATCTCAAAGCCTTATTTCATCCCTCCCAAAAAAAGCAGAGGTCAATTGGGATTAGGTAGGTTTACCCTGAATTACGCCCCTGCCATTAACCCTTCCTGGACTATGGAATGTTGGTGCTGAAATCTGCATGTATAGACGCATCCGATTACAACACCTCACCCAGGTCCTTCCTAAGCCATGCTGTTGACAATGTGACATATGGCAGCAGACTCTTATGGTATTAGTGTAAAGTAAACTCGGAGACGGCGAGACAGCCTTTGATCACACCAACAGGTTACACATGTCCTCATATTTCTGTGTTCTTGCTAACCCGACCCCATATGACAACTTGACGTGTCATTTCTTTGAATCCTTCCTCTCATCCGCCCAGCCCAGCATTGCATCTCAGCTTTTTTTCCCCCCCTGCATGCATTCGTATGTGACATCTCCCTGTCTTCTGTCCTCCAGTTTGCGTTTGAATGTGAAAAGCTTCTTATATGTGACTTAGTGTGACCAGGTCATTAGCATTCACATGGGGGGTTGGG
>OMLF01015241.1:0-15579 GCA_900302615.1 Holocentrus rufus
GAGGCAGCAGTGCTCCCCAAAGTGGGAACAGGAACTAAGACGTCGTAAATCTAGATAAGTCACCAGATAGTGTACTGTACAATTCTCTAAGCCTCTCTCCACTCTCTCCTAGTCTTTTCTCTGATATAACTATGGGGCAATATAGGCCAAGTCAGAGAGGTGGAGCTTAAAAAAAATAAGCTGTGAAGAAAAAGGCTGATTGCTGTCCAAGTGTTCCTTTTTATTGCCTATCAAACACTGCTGCTGACTGATACATTTCAGAAGAAAAACAGGTTTGTCTTTTGTTATTGCAAGGCTTGAGTACGACAGGATAATTGTCTTTTGTTTTTCTAAGCGCCGAGTAGCAGGATAATTAGGTTGAAAGAACGCTTTGCAGAATGCATTATTGTTCCATTGTGAAGTTTATGAAATATTCTGCCTGTGTGTTTATAGTTTTCCTTGGCTATTTTCTTTTTCGAGGGGGAATAAAGACAAAGACAGATGGAGAAGGGATCTTCCACTCCCTAACCATCATGGTAACCTTCCTAAGACATTCCCTTCAGGTGACATCAACAATCAATAAATGTCCTTTCCTTTTCACTTGTCTGCCCATGACTGTCACACTGTGCGGGTTTCTGTGTATGTGTGTCATTTGTGTGTGTGTGTATATAAGAGTATGTAATATTTCTCTGATGACGCTCATCGTTCCACTACCTCTGCAGCCTTACTCAAATAAAAGCTGATGGGCCGTAGTCTTGCCATTAAGCAGGCCACACACACACATACACACACACACCCCAATGAACTTCTCAGCAATCTTCATACTGACTGACTGCGCAACGAGCTCCTATGACATTTGACATTTGGAGGATAAATCATGGATTCACCTGAATGAATAAGTTCTAGTTAAACGCTGGTCTAGCCACTCTCCATTTCCCCTCGGTCCTCTGCCTCAAATGAAGGTCAGCTCCTCATTTCCAATAACTACAGAACTTTTTTTTTTTTCCCTGAGATTATTTTCCCTATACGTAGGCCTACGCTTCCCAGCATCATGCAAATGTTAGGAGTCAAGTCTGAGTGGGTGATAATTGTTACCAGAACGTGTTTTATTATCAGTAGTCTGGGCTCCGTTTCTTTGGTTTTGATGGGGAATGAACACAAAAGAAAAGAGGAGAAAAGAAAAGAAGAAAAAAAAAAGCATAGAAAAAAAAGAGAAGGAAAGAAAATATTTGGCTTCAACTGCTTTGAGAAACTTGTCCTTGATTTGATGTTGAGAAAACTGGGCTTAGTGTGCGCCACTGCAAATAAGTACAATGCAATTGTTCATTTTAAGAATTCAAGTTACAATGTGTCAAACTAAACTAAACGCCCTCAATAAATTAGAAAGTTGGGTCCCAGTGTGTGCCCAGGCGTGTTTCTCTCTCTCTCTCTCTCTCTCTCTCAGGCCAGGTATGTTCAGACCTCCTGACACGGACTGAAAGGAGAAATTTCCTCAACACGGAGAACTAAGCTACACCTTAACACTCTTGGAAAGGTTTACTTGACTTTTGTTCTAATTGTGTTGAGCTGTGTTCATTCCGCCATGAGAAGAAATATAAGGGAAAGTAGTGGACAAACTCTGAGATGACCATGATTGAAATGACAGAAATTAGACTTCCAGAAGCTTATTTCCCTGTGTGATCCTGACGTTGGATAAGAAATGGCTATGATTTACCATTTTTATTCGGATTTCAGCCAGGCCCATTATGCAGGCCTTAACCAATGTATTTCTTTGGTGTAGGGAAATTCCCGTTGGGAAATAAATCATCAAAAAACGCTGCGTTGCAGGCGTCACCACTGAAACTACATCATTTCTTCTCTTTTGTGCATCTAGTCAGAAACACAATGGCAACTTTTCCTGTAATGTTAGCCCTCCATTACGCACACACCCAGCGAGTTTGGCGTGATTGTACAAATGAAATACGACACTTACTTGGGATTCTGTGAGCTCCAAATAATAGTCTCCAGCGATTTCGCTAAAGGTAGCGCCGACCTGCACAATATAATAAAGATCCAGAGGTAATACTTCCAACAGCCGAGTCCCGCCATTCTCAAAAACATAGAGACAGTGAGCCGATAACTCAGAGCGTCGGACAGTGCGCCTGGCAGCCTTTATATGTGGTTTGCCCGGTGGAAGGTGAGGTTTTATCAATCGGGAGCATGTGAGGTCGATATCAGATACATGACCTTCTGTCCAACTTCTTAAAATGTGCTTCAGACCCCGTGTCCTTGACTGAACTGTCCGCAGGACGGCCGAAACCCACGGTTCTTGACACAATCTCCTCCGCGCAGGAAAGCCCCCAGTGTCCTGCTTGACCTGTGGCTGAGGGAGAGAAAAAAAATCGGCCCTTCACGACCTTTTTTACTCCGCAAAGACACCTCGCAGAGACGATTCGATGTCGGATGAATCAGATGAAGACAATTTCAGTTTGGATACGCACGCACAATTCGCGATGTGGCTGCCGATCGAGCGCTGCGCCGTGTCTTTGTCAAATCTCCCTTGGTGCTGCCTATACCTGTCGCTGTATATAGCCTACAGATGACCACATTCATCCATCAGTCACAACTCCGCAGCACGCTGGGAATCCCGAGGTCCACTTCATTCCAGTGTTATCTTTCACTCCGCCTCCCCCTCCTATTCTTCTTTGCAAAGGAATTGAGTTTCTATTGTAAATATCTCCCTCCGCTCTCCGTCCTATACAGCGTGCGTGTTGCGCTCCAACAGGGTAGCCTAGTCCAACTCGGGCATGCTGCGTGGCCAGTGAGTGAATGTACGTCCCCCCTCCTGTCTGCTGCCACTCGGACACTGGGCGCAAAAGTGCCGATGGAAGGTTAGGCCTGCTCGGTCGCTCTAAATCCGCTCGCTAACATTTCCATGCCGGTATTTTTTTAACCGTATAAAACTCACAGTCCTCCGGTGTGCGCTGCAGCCCGAGCTGAACTGCTACTGTAACCCGACGCCCAGGCAGGCGCAGGGGGGGAGAACAGCCCACAGCGCGAGCTGCGGCCAATCAGAGCGCTCTGTCCGAACTTGGAAGCAGGAAGCGAAGGCATTTATCGGGAGGGGAGGAGGAGGAGGGTTGGGGTATAGGGGGGATATCTGTTATTGGGTTGACCCCCACACCGCCACCTCCACCCGCACCCCCCGACCACACCACGGACCCAAATTGAAATGGACTTTGGAGTTATGAGTCACGCTGCATAAAGAGTGATGGCTGAGCATGCGTAACTGAGCTTATAGGAGGAAAAACTTTGGACCCGTTGGAGAAATCCCTCGGCCAGGTCTTGCTTGTGGCTGTAGGCTTTCCTGAGCGGAAAAAATGTACTGTGATTTTGCTATAATAAGCTATTATATGTCTGTACAGACTTTGCGTCTGTAGTATACATTAGTGAGTTCATTGTTCTTATTTATAGTTCATATGATGCGCTATAATACTCCCATAATTATTATATTACGGTAAACATTTAAAATTTATTGCGGCATTGCTATAGTTATTTTTCGTTAAGGGTCTGTTAGAGTTTGAAAGGAATGATGATTAATCGTCTCTTTGGATCCCTTTCTAGTTGTGCCTATCAAGGATAATGAACTGCATGAGAACTTAGTCTCCAGTGTCAATAGACAATAGACGGTCGGTAGCCTATAGTCATCGGCCCATTCATTCATTGAGGAAGAAATGCTTGACACATAATTGATCATGTCCATGTCTGTGCCCCCTTTGTGTGTGTGTGTGTGTGTGTGTGTGTGTGTGTGTGTGTGTGTGTGAGAGAGAGAGAGAGAGAGAGAGAGAGAGAGAGATGGAGTTTCTCTAGATTTTTTCCCCCCATTTATTCAATCAATGCCGCCCCCTAATGGTTGTGAGCAAATCGATTCATAGAGCACGGGAGGTGAATTCAGCAACATAATTGGAAAAGAAAGATAACACACATTTAAAGACACGTCCTACGGTTCCCGAAATTATTTTCCTCTACATCCTGCGGGTGACAGCTCATAGATTTTTGTGAAACAATAAGCCAGCCGCTCAGCATCAAGATCACACCCAGATGAATATGCTTTGTAATTATGTGTGCCTGTGTGTGCCTCTGTGTGTATATGCACATTTTCGAGTGTGTGTGCATGCACATGTGTGTGTCAATGTGTGCGTGTGAGCCGGTGATAACGGGCCACAGAAGTTGGAGTGCCAGGGCTGCATCGACAGGAGCCTGGCTACAGAGGATCACAGGGTTGTCATGGCAACCGCAAACACAGGCCAGTTGCCAGAGAGCTGGCATTTCCCATCTGACAGCCGTCTGGGATACCTGATACCCCAGCAGCCAATCAGACGGCCACAGAGAGATACCTGATCTGCTGTGAGCCAATGAGACGCTCCCATGCGCAACCTTGATGACTGTCACAGCTGTGGCCAAAATGTACTGACCAATGAGAGTATGGCTCCATACCATACCAGGAAGATGACAGTGGGAATAGCAATGGACATGCCACACTTATTTTGTAAGGCTGTTTTTGTACCAGAGCCTACAGGATCATCACAATCAGAACCTCTTTGTTTGCACAGAAGTCTACAATGAATGTCCAGAAACTTGTCTTGGTGGAAAGACAAATCCAAAACCAACACGACACACTGGCACATATACAAGGACAACAGGGCATCACCTTCAGTGCAAGAAGACTGTGCATGATAGATACCATCCACACTGCATAGAAATGCCCATCTTAAGGCATTTAGTTTAATTCAGTGTTAAAATCTTTGTTTTTCTTCAAACAAGTGAAAAGCTCCGCCAGTGTGATGAGATAATCCCACTTGTTTCCAGCGCTAATCAACTTGTCTCCACAATTTTCTTGAATCAAGCATGACTTTTTTATACTAGTTGGCTCATCTGCCTTATTCTGCCTTGTTCCCAGAAAAAAAAAAACCTGAAACAAGTGAAACTGCACTGGAAACAAGTGGGATTATCTCATCACCCTGGCAGATTTTTTCACTTGTTTTAGGAAAGACTTTAAGACTAAATATGGCACTCAACCACTTGCTAAGATGGAGACTTTTTGTGGTGCATATGACTATAAATAAACACAAAAAAAGCATTCTATCATTGCATGCGATCATTCAACATGGCATGCAGCTCACTAGATGTATAGACAAAGGAATGTACTGAACATTGCTCTCAGGTTTAGTCACACCATGGACGGGAATTTGATGTGTTCTTTTTTTCATCAGTCAGCCGTGAAATAGTAGCTTTTTCGAGGAATGAGGTCATCATGTTAATGTGTATAGGTGCCAGTGATTAGTGCTTCTATAAATAGCCTGAATGTAGTTTGATACCACTGCGGCACAGCCAGAACAACTCATACACAGACGCTCTTCAGGCTCTCTGTGCTTCGCAACGGCGAACAGCAATAAAGGAGTGAAGCCTTTGTTGTAGATTTTGTTTTCTGCCTGCGGAAATTCCAAGATGAAACCTGCTGCCGAGGCCATAGTTCTCTCCCGATCTGATATTTACACTTAGCAAACACTGAAACCATGACATCATCAATCTGGGACGAATTCCACTCTGACGCTGAGTGAGTCCAGCAACCTCCCAGTGAAAATAAATCAGAGTTTAAGTAGCCTCCCCTTGTTTTTAATCTACATTTAATGAAGCCTGGCAGATTTCCCCCTGGTGTGGCTCCATGACACGGCCCTGATGTACAGGCCAAGCTGGAGACCAGAGACCACGGCCTTGGTATCTGCGGAGGGGGATGCGGGTTGATCCGGATCCGTGCGACCAGGTATGAGCAGAGGCTCTCGGCATGCACTGGGGTCAAGTGGTTAACCCTCGTTATCTGGGGAGGACCAGCAGCATGTGACTTTGCGACTCCGGCGTTCCAGCTGCAATCAATACCGAGCAGACATTAACCACTGAGAAAACACACCCTTGCACACATAGATACACTCACAGAGACACACACACACAAACATTTCCAGTCTGTCTCACGCACAGTCAAGTGTCCACTCCCATTATACTTAAGGAAACACAAGGGCATAAATGCAAACAACAAGCGTACACTCCAAACACGGAGCCATTTAAACAGTGGGAAAACACAGTTAATGTAAACCGACTCTATTTTCAGAGGCAGAGACACTTGAAAGTTGTTGTATGAGCTATTCATGCTGCTTTGATTTAACTGTAGCGACAGTGAGGCCCAGATACAACAGCTGCGGCGTCCGCAGACTACATTTCCTGTTTGTGGTAAGCTTGATTGCTGTCCAGACGTCTTCCTCCTCTCCCTCCTGTTTTTTTTCTATCCTCTCTTCGTCTCTTTTGTCTCGGCTTCTCCTCTTCACCTCCTATCCGTTACTTATCTCACTCATGACTGACAGGAAAGCGCTGATTGCAGACAAATCATAATCAACGCTAAACATGCCCTCCCTCATTTGTCATCCCAGCAGGAGATGTAAGCAAAACCTCTTTCTCTTCTCCTCTCCTCTCTTCTCCTCTCTTCTCCCCTCTTCTCTTCTCCTCTCCCCCCTCCTCTTCCCTCCTCGTCCCTTCCCTTCATTTCTTTTCTCTCCCTTTTTGATGTTAAGTCATATCAGTAATTAGCACAGTGATAACAAGCCATCTCTTCATTGAAACCAACAATAGATGTTTATGGTAGCTGTCTGTGTCTACACATAAATAGAATGTGATCTCGATAACACCGCTGATTAGCAGTTGGCTGTCAACCTCATATCTTTGCTCACCACTGTTCCTTGTATTATAACTTTCCTGCCTCTCAGATAACATTTGAATTTGAAAAGAGAAATGGGTCTTTGATGCTTAATATCAAAGAACTTGACACCCAACAATTTGTGATGAAAAAGAGGTTGCAGAAGAAATTAAAGACACGCCCGCACATGCACACGCGTGCACACAAACACACACACACACGCACACTACATTATTAACTCACTGTGATTATTTTGTTAGCATAAACTGCATTTTGTAGGCCTATGGCCTGGAGGGTTTAGGGAAGAGCTAAAGTGATGGGGAGAATATGCCAAATGCTGGCCTGGGGGGTATTCTGTCTATTCTAATAGAATTACAAGCCTCTGATAGATGAGTCTTTTCTCCCAGGCTACTTGTCTGTCAAACATTAGGTCACACTCAGCTTCCAGACAGGGGGGAGAAGACCAGGGGGATAGAGGGCTCAAGGCTTAGAGAAGAAAACGGCTGGAGAGGGGCCTCACTCCCTGCCAAGAAAAGGAGGGCAACAAGAGGGAAAAAAGGGTTAGAGAGAGAGAGAGGGGAATGAGAGAAAAAGAGAGGGTGGGAGCCGGTGAAAGAGAGTGGAATGAGTGAGAGAAAAAGAGAGGGTGGGGGTTAAAGAAAGAGGAGAGAGTGAGAAGGGGACAAAAGGGTGTATTCGAATCCACTCTAATTAAGGCCTGTGTGATGGACAGGACCTGCGGACGTGCTTTTCTCTTTGAGTGTTTGTGTGTGTGTGCGTGTGCGTACACTTGCACGATGTGGCACGGTGTGACGATGGGAGGAGCCAGGCTCTAGTAGAGATGTCTACTGCCAGCAGCCTGAATGGGACAAAGACTTGAATAGAAACTTCAAAGCGACCTCTGTGAGCATTACCCCCCTCCTTCACAGTCCCTTGGCTGTGTGATGGTCAACAAGCTCCTGTTCAAGTAGTGTGTGTGTGTGTGTGTGCGTGCGTGTGTGTGAGTGGAGGGGAGGGGAGGGGTTGTGTTTTCCAGTCTGTTATTTTGTGACTGCTACATGCATTTCTTGGCTGCTATGCGTGTGGTGTGGATTTCAAAGTGTGTCCTTCGGTTGGCGCTTTTTGTCTTATGCGAGGATGTGTGTGTTCGCGTTTAAGTGGAGACTGCAGGATGCAGATATAATTGGAGCAGAGGATCTGACTCATGGCTCTCTCTCTCTCTTTCTCTGAACTGTTTTGAAACAGAGAACGCTGGCTGCGCTCTCTCTGGTGGGATTGGATGCGAAACAAAGTTGCCCACAGAGCTGACGTGTAGAAGAAATTATTGTCACTAAACGATGTGGAGGGATTTAGCATCTAATTTGAACTCAGTGTCCTCACTGATTTTGGCTCATGTTGTGATCTTGCGGTACACGTCATCTAATTCTATTTGGCTTGAGCCAGCGCTCCTAATGATCTTCCACTTATCACCCCTCTCTACAGTAGATACTCCTCAAAGCGCCAAATAGTCTCAGGCGACTCAGCTGACTGCTGCAACTGCTGGAAAGTTGGAATCTGTCTGGGCCCCAGAGAAAAACAGGAAGACCTGGGGTGATGGTCAGGGCAGTCAGCAAGATAAGATTTATGTGTGTGTGTGGGCAAGCGTGTGACCATGTGTGTGTGTGTCTGTGTGTGTGTCTGTGCATGCCTCACTCTGGTATCTGGGCTGTCTGAGCCCACTTGCATCAGTCAAGAGGCAGGTCGGGGTCCAAAGCCCCCCAGATCAATGTGTCATTGCTGCTGCCTGGTGTCACTGACATGTCCTCAGTGACATCATCACCCAGGGACACACGGCTCTGCTGATTCCCAGTGATCTATAATAAAATGAGTATATTCTACATATGTAGAGATCCCTTTAACTTCGCTGTGGAGTCATTAGAGTCCACTTCTAGTCAGGGTACAGCATAAAACAGCCCCAACAAGCTCATCTTCTGTGATTTTTCCTCTGCCAGGTGCAGGGTAATAGGTTGGCTCGGGCTGATTTGAGCTCATGGCACTGGAGCTTTGATCATATACGTATATATATATCAAGAGTTTGTTTGTGAGTATTGTAGCCCTGCACGCAGGCCTAGCTCTCATAATGACTGTGCCAGCAGAGAAACAGCCACTAAAAGTGATTTTATTTCTAATCTAGGAGTTGGCTTCATCTGTTTCTGGGAAAACAAGCGTATATTTAAACCACACAATATTACATCGAGATAACCTTATCAACAGACAGAATGTTATCTGTCATCCTGATTATGTCATGTATTTTTGTCTGAGCGCGATTCTGTGCAGCTATAAATAAAGAGGTCATAAAAAATCCTGAAGGAAGTCTGCAAGTCTGTAATGCCCCCGCGCACATACACAGCTAACTCTGACACGCCCTTAAAACAAAGACGCAAGTGTACTCACACCCAGTATACACACAACGATGCTTGTGCATGTGCATGAATACACACATGGCGAATGTTCGGAACAAAAAGGAAGCATTGCACACTGACATGCACTATTGCACAGACACCTTTGGCAATCAAAGATGCACACCAAAAAAACACACTTAAAACCCGGGGAGACAAACTCCTAAATCTGAGGGTGTCCTTGTTAGTAAGCAGCTGAGGGTACATGAGTGCTCTCAGCCGCATCATCAAAGCCTCAGCAATTACTCCCATGCACCCTCACTCCAGCATAAATCTGCTCTTATCTCGGCTTGCTGCAGGATCGGGGAATATCAGCTCTAGCATCTGCTCCATCTACAAACCCAGCCACTAAAAGCACAACAAAGTGGCTCTGCAGGCATAAATAAAGGAAGGAGGGGCACGAGAAGACGCGAGGGGGCATAGATTAGACCGAGAAGGCAAGATAGACAGGGGGGGCAGGGGTGTGTGTTGCTGGTTGTCTTATTTGCTTGGAGCCTTTGGGCTCATTCACACAGCAATCTGTCAATCAGCAAGTCAAAAACTTCACTCAAATCAATTTCTCACTAACAGGCTTTAAGAGCTCAGTGTGGATCTGCCATTGGGCAGGGCAAATCTTTCAGAGGAAATGAAGACATATGGAGAGAAGGAAGGTCAACAGCCCGAGTTGGGGTAAAAGGTGAAAGTTGAGGATTTATAGGTCAGGGGCAGATATGAAGCTCGGACCACCATGTCATATTTATTGGAGGGGTTAAGGTAATCAGTTGCTCTTTTTGTCCGAAGGCTCATAAACTCTGGAGAAGTTACTTTGAGGAGCATAAAAGGCCCCTGGACACATTGTTCGCATTATCCACCCAGTTTGTGCAGAGCAGTCAGCAGATTTCGGGTGTGGAGTTAGAGCCGTCCTGAGCAAAGTTGCTCACACCTGGCTGTGGCAATGGGGATGACAGATGAGCGAGTCGCCAACTATTTTTAGGAGGATGTTTATTTTCCTCACGGTCAAAATGAACTAACATCTCTCATTGCGACCTCTTTATCACAGCTGTGACCCTGACCTGCCTGCTCTACCTCCTCCTCCTATTCTGTCTCCTCCGCCTCCCTGTCTTCTCTCTCTTTCCTCCCTCCTCCCTGCTTCCTCTCTACCTCGTCCACTCCCATTTGCCCTGGGTCAACCACTCCCTCGGCTCTGCGCTCTCCAAACAGCTGTGTGTGTGTGTGTGTTTGTGTGCGCGCACGTGACACGGAGAGAGAGAGAGAGAGGGAGAGCTAGCATACATTTATGAGGGGGAGTGTGTGTGATTAAGATGCTATTCTTAGGCTAATTTACAGCCATTGAAGGGTATTCACTTCAACTGAACATGATGCATGACATCATCTTGTTATCAGAAGGCCTCCGCCCGCCGGTCATGAATCAGTCATAGAGATGAAACATTGCAAGAAAGCGCTACGAGGAAATACTTGCGCTCCAGGTGCGGGCTTGGGGGTCAGGGGTCAGAGGTGAGGGGTCACACACCAGCCCTGAAGGCTCCCTCCACCCTGACCTCACCGGGCTGATGAATAGAGTGCTAACCAGCTCCAGCTCCCTCTGACTGCGTCTGCACTCTCTCTCTCTCCCTCTCTCTGCATGTTCAACTATCTCTAAATTTCTCTTTCCCTTTTTCTCCTGCTCTCCTGGGGACAGTGGGCTGGCAGCAAAGTAGTAATACTTATACCTGCTGAACCCTTAAAATACCTCGCCATCTGTCGTCTCCCTCGGATTTATAATTATCATCATATCACATTCAAACTAGGCACTGTCACACTCTTACATAACCTAACCCCTATCTACCAGCACATCTAATACTTAAGAATAGATTGAATAAATTGTTATTGGGCAAGGTGTTAAATCCTGGCCAACATTGCAAGTGCTTTCTTTCTAATCAGGCTACCCTACCTCATCTCTGGCTCATATTGGTGCAGGAGTGAAGTAAAAGAGCTAATCATGGGCGTACACATGGGCACCCACCCATACACACACAAACACTATGCTTGCACATCACACATACATGCATACCTAAACATCCTGCTAATGTGAACACGTGCACACACACGCACACACACATCCACAAGCACACGCACGCGCACACACGCAGAGGGCCATTTGCACAGTCATATCGTAGAGCCAATTAAAGAGATGAGTCTTATTAGCGGAGGTGTCCTGGCCCTCGTTAATCACAGGGGTTTCCTGGCAGGGGCTGGTGACATGCAGAGCTCTCCGTCATCTTTATGAGACCTGTCTCATCACGCCCTTATAAGACACTCATCCAAACTTTACTGAGACTCATGATTTAGCAGAGCTGCTTGGCCCAGGATTCCGTCCAGTCATCTCAGGGTCACCTCTGAAAGGGCTTGAAGGGATCGAAAGTGGAAGGAAAGAAATTGCGCGCATTATGTGGCACACCGCACCCTCATTGGCCGGCGTGTTCTTTGAGCTTCCCTTATTGAAAAAAAACGTAATCATGTTTCTTCTTCCTGCAGGCAAAACCATTATTACCCTCATTTCAGAGCTCGGGCCCACTGGGACAAGTGAGAGTTGCTCTGCTGCACTGATGTGGGTGAGGCGAGGATAGAAGGTGTGGAGAATCTGATTTTCCAAACCCAGGGTAAACATCATGCTATTCCCTGCTGAAAACCTGTCTTGTTTTCTCACTTTGCAGGGTCAACCACCCTGACTAGACCCCTGGACCACCTGCAGCTCAGCTGATGACAGATTCCCTCCACACTCTGGACCATCTCGGTCCTCTGTGGGGATGAGTGACTAATCCCCCTGTTTCTCTCCTCGAAGTACAACAGCCCTGTCACTCTTTGGCTCATTCAGCACGCCTTTAGCCGCTCTGCCTGTATGTCAATATTAAGCAAACCGACAGGAGTCAGACAGTAGTTTCCCACGGCGCTCTATTCATAGCAATTCGCTGGAATTTCTGACCTGTTCTGGCCTGCTGAAGTTGCACTCATGAAACCTGCTCTTCATAATGAAGGGCATTGATCCTCTCTCATTTCACATTCACCTTGACATCTCCGCCATGGCCCACAGAACATCTCTTCTTAATCCAGGAGAGATTCCTTCCCTTTGTTTGGATATTTTATTGGATGCACGCGGCGTTGTTGAAATGCTTTGAATCAGAAATGTCAAGGATGTAGCTGCACGCTGGTAGGGACTAGCAGACGATTCTGGTAGAAGATAAGTCTTTGAACAGTCCGGGGTTCTGAGAGTGTTTGTCTGTCGGCTGGCAGTTGGGCTATCTTACTGTCTGTGTGCTTAATCTAAGGCAGGTTCTGGTAAATGATTTTCCAGGGTCAGCTGCTTTCCTCTGCCCTTAGAAGCCTTGGAGATTACAACTGATGTGCTCATTAATGATTTAACCATGGTATTAAAATTCTGCGGATTTATCCTCCCGCCGAATACTGGAATGTCTAGTCCTGCATGTACAACAGCTCTATTGAGGCTTGTAATCAATTATATGAAAGAACAGCTGCATTAACAGTAACAGTAAGATGTATAATTTAAATAGCCTTGAGGTATTGTCAGGCCCAGTGAGAATATTGTCAGAGATTTTGCCAGAATCGTAAGGGTTTACTTGGCAAACTCTCATATGTATGTATGTGTGAGTCAACACCGACTGAACTGATAGGGCTGGTGGAGACCTGTGGGTTATCAGGAGTAAATATGGGCTAGGACTCCTATCGAGGCTGTGGCTCTGATTGAACCTCAGCAGCCCTGACCCCAGCAACACAACTTAACCCAGCTCAACCCGCGTGGAAGCACTGCTGTGAGAACGAGCCACAGAGAGAAAATGAAAAAACAATATCCACTTGCTTTGAAGGCGCTAAACGTGGAGTTTATCCTCGACTTTTTTTTATGAAACAAGATAGCCTAATCAGGAATTTCTCTCAGGTTCTCTTTGGTCTTTTGCTGCATCAACACCACTAAGCCGGTCTTATTCCTGCTTTCAAGAGGGCTGACTGCTTAGAAAACAATCAGCCGTGCTTGCCAAGCTAACCGTTTTTTTTCCCCACATTAGTCTGTGAACAGACATGTGATGAGCAGACTGACATACAGACAGATAACGCTCTTCATGTATCAGAGTGGACATGAAGGGAGCGCCTCCATGTCCTATTCTAATAAGTCTGCATTGATCTTAACTCCTCTTTATTAATCATGCACTTAACACATAATTCTCTTTTGCTTTCATCCTTTCTCCTGCTGTCACGTCCTCACTTTTATTACAGCAGCAACTATGGCTCTCTTTGTCTCTACAAAGACATTACTCCCAGTACAATGGGCCCCTTTGATAGCAAACACAAATGTAAAAGGTGTTACATGCAGCCAGATATGAGCAATGAAGATACTGACTACGTGAGGATACATATTCATAGCCTTTTTCTGCAGAGTGAAAAAAAAGATACATATATTATAATGACTGACAACATGTAATAGCACCACTGTAAGGAGATTAGCCAAGGTATGACTTTCCTTTTTGGACTATACTGCCCTCTTGTGCCACTAAAATGAATAGCTTGAACTGATGAAACTGGTGCTTGGTTGGCAATTCCTGAATTTAACCATGAACTGAATAAATAAGAAAAACCAAAAAGGTGCAATCTGAATCTACGTAGCCCCAATGTTTAAATGTGAAGTAATTCCCAACTGTTATACCCACACAATTTGCATTTAGACTGCTCTTCGATGGATGTCAGGAAATAGTTACCACAGATGAAATGTGTTGATTTTTATTCAAAAGTTACTGTCTCCAGACAAGTACAAATCAGAAACAGAGTGAGTGAAAGAGGATGGGGGAATAGACAACAACTCAGTGTAGGTAAGAGTGCAGAGAAAAATAAAACACAGAAATGGCCGAAAGAAAGGGGGGAAAAATAAAGCTTGAAATTTTGTATATGTACACATGATCTAATAAGAATTTATACCAATGTAGTGGTAAGTAAAGTAACAAACAATAAACAGTACTTTTTCCTTAAAAGAATTTTCTTTTTTACTTACATAAAATAATTAGGCAAAACACACACAGGCTGTTCATCTACTTTATCACATTACATCCGACCACCTCATGTTTCATGTCCTAAGAAGCCAATTATCCACCTTTAAACATGACTGATCCTCTGACATGGAAGATTACTGTGAGAGAAGGTGACCTTCACAAGCATGTTTAAGGCTTAGGCATGGAATGACTACAAAGTAAATACCTCAGTAGACAAAACATTTCATTAAAACTTGTGTATATGACAAGTATGTGTCAAAATCTAAGCTTTGTCTAGCTGCCAGAGCACTGCTGAATAACTTTCACCTTCAGTAGGGTCAGAATGACTTGCTATCGGTTTAAACATCTGAAATTTAAGTATTTTGTGACAGGACTTTTCATGTTGAGAAACCTTAAAGCTGAATTTCACAAGTCTTTTCATTAGTTTTATCCAAACTAATTTACATGTAGGAAAAAAGGTAGAAACCTGAAGACATTATCAAGAAAGAAAAACCATAAAAATACAAATTTAAAAATCTTCCTTGATGCATGGCTTTACATGCTTTCATTTTTTAAAGTTTACTTACACATTTCTCAAACTTTGTGACTGAAGGTTGAAAATCTGAAATAAGAAAACCAAAAGCACATTTATAAAATCAGCACCGATTCATATATAACTTTTATTTAAAATGTAGAGATACCCATTTCAACATTAATATGCTGGATTTCAAGAGAAAAAAGATGTGATTTTCTTCGAATGCGCTGCTTTTTTCCAGAGTCCACACAGTGGCACTACCAGGGAAGAATTCTGCTCGCTGTCGGGGACACACATTTCTATGGGAGATGGTGGTAGGGAGTGGTCCAAGTCTTGGGGTAAGCTTTAGGACTTGCTGCGTAACAGTGTGGAGCATTCAATGGACACTCTGGGAATCTTCACAGCACTAAAGGGATCCTGACTGATTCTACTTGACATGTCACCATCTGAACCACCAGTGGTTATCAGGACCATCAATCAGGTCCAACAACGGGGAAAATAAACGCGGAGGGAAAAAGAAAAAGAATAAGGGGGGAAAAAAAACATAGCACAGAAAAAGAAAAGACCTTCGTCCACTTGGCGAACACAGTACAAGCAAGCTACTACAGTCTGTTTATAAATTACTACTTCACACCTGGTTACTTACTACTATTATAAAAAGGGTTAGACATAAAAAAAAGGTTCCTTAAGTTAAACACACCAATTCATCCCCATTTGGAAAAAATAAAAAAAAAGAAAGAAAGAAAAAAAAAGGAAATCAAATAAAAACAAAACAAACAAAAAAAAAAGCTATTATGGATTTTTCTTCAGACATGTCTCATTTCTAATAAATTTTGGAAGTGGCCTGTCATACTATTTCTGAACAGGAAGAGCTTACCCAAGATTATAAAA
>OMLF01015241.1:15909-45397 GCA_900302615.1 Holocentrus rufus
GGGGGGGAAAAAAACATAGCACAGAAAAAGAAAAGACCTTCGTCCACTTGGCGAACACAGTACAAGCAAGCTACTACAGTCTGTTTATAAATTACTACTTCACACCTGGTTACTTACTACTATTATAAAAAGGGTTAGACATAAAAAAAAAAAAAAAAAAAAAAAAAATAAAAAAAAAAAAAAAAAAAAAAAAAAAAAAAGCTATTATGGATTTTTCTTCAGACATGTCTCATTTCTAATAAATTTTGGAAGTGGCCTGTCATACTATTTCTGAACAGGAAGAGCTTACCCAAGATTATAAAAGTAAATATTTGAAACGAAGTCCGCTCTGAGCAAGCAACACTGAGTGTGGGTGTCATTGGTCCACGTGGAGTACAAGCCAGAAATGTTTTTTTTGTTTGTTTTTTACAGAAAACACTTCTGTTTTCGCATCTAAAATTCTCTTTAAATACAAAGCGCCTCTTCTCTTCTCCCAGCGTCTTAATATTAGCTTAAAACATGGAAACCCCAAGGACCTAGAAAGAGCAGATAAAAACATGTTTTAATTACCATATGATCAATAACAAAGTATGCAAATACTATGAAAGGATTCAATGCACTGTGATGGGATAAAAGATGCTCACTGAGTCACACTCATTAGTCATACTCATTAGAAGAGTCTGGTACCACCAGAGCGATGCCTGGAGTTGCTGCCTCATCTGAGCAACAATTTGCTGAGATGCCCAATTTATGCTTTTCACTTGATGACTATTTCATGGAACTCCAATACAGAGAAGTTGTACAAAACTTAAAACAAAACTGGCTTTTGCTCTGCCATCTAACTGACTGTTGTGGTAGTGTTAGATTCATTTTTCTAGTTTTCAATCATTTCAATTATAACTTTGACCTTCAATTACAAGTGAGGCAATTCCAGCAAGAGGATAGTGTGATCGTTTTCTTCTTCAGAATTGCATTGCATCAGCTGCATTTCATTTTGTGTTAAAAGTTCACTTCAGCCACTTTATTTCTAGCAACAGAAAAGTCACTATGGGCGGACTTATGCACCAAGACAGGGGTTGTTGTTTTGAGCTGGGCTGCAGTCAGCTGTGTATCATGTTAGCAACAGCCATGCAGGCAAATGTACTGCACAGTGTTTCTTTGCCCATCACAGCTGAAGCCTAATGCAACAAGACTGATGGTGACTGACAGATTTCTGTTTTGCTGCTTTTTTATATGGTGAAATTAAATGCACTGAAAGTTGGCATAGTAGGTCTTAATATTTTAAGGTAAGAAAGTTAGAGGTAAAGTGCTAAAGAGACAGAGAGACAGCATTTCTTACCGATTCATCCATGATAGAAGCAGGGTCAAAGTAGTCTGGCTTCAGCTCAGACCTCTCACGACGGTTCTTAGAGGGTGGCTGAAAGAGAGTGATGAAGTGTGTTGAGCGCAGGGCAGAAAATTATCACCAAATTTAATTTACTTGTCTATAAAGCTACTTTGGCAGGCTGCCATTCATTGTTTGGAGGGTCCCTTGTCATCCTAAAAATAAAAAAGGCTGATAAAATTTAAAAGGGCTGGTGAATTCTGCAAAGTACTTGCCACTGCAACCAGTGGATGAAACAAAGTTTCTTTCCAGATTAACTTGGTAGTGTTTGGCTGGTGTGCTATATTACATGGCCATTCCAGTGTCAGAATCCCTAAATGTTTACAAAGTACACACTGAATTGTAATAACACTATTTCGAATCAAGCAAACATCTATCAACAGTTAATTCAGTGAAATGTCAATCTCACCAGATCAATATCCATGGTGTCAAAATCCATGCCTTCGTTGAGGTCATCCATACGACCCTCTGATGACATCATTACGTCTTCCACGATGGGCTCTTCATCCTCCTCCATAAGACCAGTGCCACGACGACTGCACAAACCAATACACAATTATTGAAACTGACGTGAAGAGCGAGATTATGAGGCAGTTTTCTGTGTTTTTATGTCTTACATAGCATGCTGCAGATTGGTCCTGAGCTTGGCGTAGTTCATGGCTCTTTCCTGCTGCTGGCGTGCCTCTTCCTGTTGTCTCTGGGCCAGCATCCACGTCACCTGGGAACTAGAAACACACAAGCACACATATTTAAGAATAGGAAGTCATGCTTTTAGTCCTCAGGCATTTTGGTGGTTGAACTGGAGATAACACAGGGATGTCAGCTCCAAGTATAGGATTGCCTGCTGGCCTGGTGCCAGTATAACGTCAGGTTGGGCCAGTAAACTAGTCAGTCTTTGTCCCAATAGGGCCAGTACTTGGCAGGCTGCTAAGTGCAAGCATTTTTCTAGCATTTGCCCCCAAAATTAATAGCGTGCAAATGGGAAATTACATCAAACTCTGTCCTAATGTATTTTGGCTCTTATTCCAGCCCTCTGATCCCATTCTCAGAGAATAAGCAATCCACTGAACTGAACAATTAGCCTGGATCTGAGCCCCCACACATTTGTAAAATCTCTTTGGTAGCAGGAAGCATTAGGATGCAAGGAATTAACGGTGATAAAATAATACAAAATGCTTCTTTTTGCTTGGAGACAGTGAATATTTCCTTGGGCCCAGAAGGTTTCTGACATGCTAATTCAACCAAGCCAGCGAGGAGAAAATTGATGTTAGAGCCTGACATGCAAAAGTGAAGCATCCATACTTGTAATCCATGGGTGTCTGGTGGTGCTGAGGCGTCTGTTGATGGTGCTGCGCGTGTTGGTGGGACTGCTGCTGGTCGTGAGGGAGGGGATAGACCCCCATGTAACTGTCATCACGGCCCCTCTTGGGGTCCCGCATGGCAGTGGAGGTGAGGTGGGGGGACGGCATCATTACTGGGGTCTGCATGCTCTGCTGCCACACCTCGCTGCTGCTGCTGCTCTCCTCTGGAAGGTGAAGACCAAAGAGTTACACAGTGTACTACAAATGTGCACACACTTAACTTTTCTTACACACTAAAACCATTTTTTTGGTTGCAAGGACCCTGTAAAGAGGCAATGACAACCTTATTTTTTGTGTGCCAGCTACTTATAAATTCAATGATATAGAAACTTTAACATTTGCTATTCTGGAGAATTCCCCAGGCACATACAGGTCACACACTCATACAACATGCATTAGTTCATTTAAGTGATGCTTGTGGTAAGGGACAGTTGACTCCTCTCTGACTCTCTCCTACCATCTGCTGTTTAATCTCCTCTCCTATCAGCTCAGCTGCCTGAACCAGGCTGATGGGACCACATCTGGGTTAATCTGGGCTCCAACTCAGCTTCTGTAACATTATGGCTTGGCCATAATGCAGCTGTCATGTAGACCTTTACTTTGTACAGGGCTTTGGGGGACGACAGATGTCTATAGCTCATAACATAAAACTGATGATCTCCAATGGTGAGGTTATTTATTTATTTAATTACTGCCTCGACAAAGTAAACTCAATTGCCCCGATGACAAGTATTGCTCGGGTGGGTAGAAAGAGAGAGAGAAAGGGAGAGAGAAAGAAAGAAAAGCAGAGCCCAGTTTATAAGGTGATCTAATTTTTTTTTCTTGCCTAGTTGTCCACAATCCTGAGATCTTCCAAGCCATGCTGCACAGCCAAAAGCATGTCTAACAAAAACACTAATCTCATGTTTATGTTTTAAGCCTACTCTCCTTTACAGGTCTGAGAAAAAACATAAGCATGTTAATTTTCCCAAACTTGAGGGCATTTCTGAATCCCATTAGGCTACTCTTATAATCACACAAGATAAATAAAAGCAGAATTCAGAGTTTAAAGATACATAAAATTAACCAATTTCAGTGCAAATTAATTGTCACAAGAATGTCACAAGAATCAATAGTTAGCTACCATTTCAAATTCAAAATTTTGAAGACGATACCAATTCAAATTTTGTAAGTATTGACAGTACCAACACAACTCGATACCTCATTCTGTAACTCAGTGCTCTTAATCTAATATAGCCTAGATCTTTAAATCCTTGAAATATAATTTTTCTTATTTGTTAACGTAAATTGTCTGCATAAATCTGCAAAATTTTGTTTTGTATCATCCCTAGTCTCATATTTATTCTTATCTAGGCCATCCTAGATATATCTGAGGTTTCTGGCAAGGAAAACCAAGCACGTTATCTTTGTCATTCTTTAGGGCTCTACGGAATGGTGTAGCAATTCACCAATGAACCCTCCTTCCATTGGGGCGCACAAAGATGCAGAGGTGTTTTCGAGCCATACTGAACATAATGGGGAAGGGACTCTAACTCCCTTTGCAATATTTCACAACAATATCGTGGTATAATTTTAACAGGTATCACCAAGCTGTAGCTTCAACTATTATTAATGTTTTTGTTCCTATGTGCCCTATACCTTCCGGCAGCTTCCTCTTGGCTGCCGAGGTTCCGGCTGTAGCGGCAGGAGGCTTTATCTTCTTGGAGCGGACCGAAGAGCCTCTGCTGGAGTAGCCGCTCATCACAGACATAGTGTCGTCATCACCACCAGCCTGCAAGGAATTCCTGTAGGAGATGAGGGGGAGCCAGCAGTCCTCTCGCTGCAGTGCCATCTGGAACGTCATGAAGCGCTCCAGGTACATGTGGCTGGGGAGAAAGGGGAGGTGTCAGATAGACAAGATGCACACACTCACGCAACCATGCGCACAGAAGACAAACACCACAGAAAACCAGGTGCACATTCCAAGTGGAGGGAGGGAAAAAAGCCTCACACCAACCCCTCACGCAACAGAAACACCAGTTGCACCAGTTGTCATGAACACCTGTTGTGCTGAGACACTACAAGCTCCCAGCCGTCAGCTCAGTAGACAGACTTACACAGTCCTCTTGTCTTGTCTCATAAGCTTGGAGGAGAACTCGCTGAGGATGTCCAAGAAGGCCAGGTTGAGGGGAGGGCTGCCTTCTCCCTGAGGGCTAGGCTCCTTGAATGCAAACTCTATACCATCCCTAAAAGACAGATCAAGACAGACAGGAAGCACAAGGCAAAATGAGGAAAGTAAAAGAATTTTTATATGGACATGTAGTACTAAACAGGGTTTTATCCAAACTTGTTGATGCAAATTCAAATAACAAATGTGCATGACAGTTTAATTTTCGACAAAAATGTGTTTATGAAGGCTGAAACTGGTGGTTAGTTTTGGACTGAAACTTACTATTCAATATCTTGAAATTTTCTTTTTCCAATTTGACTAATGGCAAAAATCCATAAATATCCATATCAATATTTTTGTTTAGGCAATCCTCTTTAAAGCATTTAAACTCTTAAATTCAGTGTGAATTACAATATTACAAGTAGGATTCTAACAGTTAAATACTTTATGCTGGAATCTGCTCACTTTGTCACATTAGAGGCAAAGCTTTGCCACAGAAAATCACTGTAATACATATATCATCAAACAAAGACCAAATATGTTGTTGTAACCCCGCAGAATGTTTCATATTTTCTTTGCATGCTTCTTGATCAACACCAGTGTTTTTTTAAGTAAAATTATGGCTACAGAGTTGGTCTGAACAGCCTCTTTTTTTTTCTTACTACAGCTTTTCCGTGCTGTCAGTGCGTGGGAATGGGTTAAAACCACTGCAAAGCCTTACCACCTAAGCCTTCCAAAAGCCAGGGAAAATACACCATGGCATCACATACAGAGTACATAGTTTTCAAGAAGTCATTTGTCTCAAATGTGACAGTTCCCAGATGGCAAGGCCAAAAATCTCAAATGTGTAATGTAACAAGAGTAGAGTGGAGCCTCACTTGTGCAGCATAGCAATGGCATCTCTGGTTTTGACCTGGTCAAGACCGAAGGTGAGAGAAAAACGACGGGCCAACTCTTTGATCCCACAGAATGCAGACGAGGAGCGATCAAAGCCATGCCCCAGTTCAGACAGCATTTCGTTGAACAGCTAGAAGGAGCAGAAAGGTGAAAGATGAGATGAACTATGCAATGGAAGCGTTGAAACTGGTACTACCGTCTCCAATACCATCTGAATAAAAGGAGGGAGGTCATGAGTCGGAGCACTTACCTGCTGCAGACTGAGGATGAGCGTCTTGGCACACTGGATCTTGTCGATTTGCCGAGTTTTACTCATGGTCTCTTTGATGATGTCACCATAGTCATTGTAATACTGTAAACAAATAAAAAAATTAAAATTAAAAACTCAACCTAACACCCATCATGAAATCTATCTCTGTATACATGAAGTGTTCACATGCCTAATAGTTTGAGAGACTATCCTATAAAAGTTCATGGGCTTGAATTACTGCAACAGCAGATGTGTCCATTAACAGGCATGTGTTCAGTTTAAGTGACCTTGAGCAAGACAGTAAACAAGATCCGCTCACTCGGTGTAAGTTGCTCTTACCAAGGCTGTCAGCTAAATGGCTGTGATGTAAAATGGAAGTTGTACTTACGAGAGCACTTAAAAACTGCACAAAGTGTGAGCAACCACTGTGGTTTCCACAACGAGCCTAGCGAGTGTAAGTAAAGCCAATCATACCCTCATGTACTGTTTGAAGATGTCTGCTCCAGTCTTCATTTCCACCACACAGTAGATAATCAGTTTGCAGTAGGCTGCCAGCAGGTTTCTCCTCTTGTGCAGAGCTTCAATCTTCCCTGCCTCATCATCCTGTTGCCCATCTGACGAGTCAACCACAGCCCAAATTACAAACAGGATGGCACACAGGCAGCTCCTTTACAGTCAAATCAAATCAAATACCCTGTTGTGTCTACGCTAAACACTTACAGGTATTTCCTTGAATGGAGTATTGCAGTTTTGTTGTGCTTACTGCTGAGAACCGTGACAAGAAGTGTTTATGTGTATGTCAGAGAGAGTGTGTGTTAGTCATCTTGGTCATCTTGTCTGAGTGCACAGCAGAGACAGTATGCGTGTGTGAATTTGCATCTGTACCTGTGCTGTTTGTGTCATCATCCTGGTCTATGAAAACATGGTTCAGGATGAAGGAAAGTAGTTCAGACTGCAGCGAGTCCTCTGGGGAGTAGACCAGAGGCTCCAGATGCTCCCTGCCTCCGGACACCATCTGGTGGCTGAAGATGAGCAGAACATCACACAGGATGGTGAATGCCTGCAGTGGGAAAGAAAAACAAAATAAGTACAAAATCATAAAAGTTGTGCAGACAAAATGTAGCCCAGTCGGTGCTATAAAAAGACATTTTGAAAATGAGGTTTACATGCAGATGAAAATAAGCAAACTCAATGCCTTGTAGATTTGGGATGACATTAGACAGATTGGATCACTTGTGAGGATCAGATGGGTTTGGTGTCAAGGTATTTCCCAGACCTTTTAACTCCAAATGAGCCTGATTAGAGGCACATGTCCTAAGGCAAGGCCCGCCCGGCTGTTCCAAAGTATAGACTCATCCAGCCCTCGCAATCACGGTTCCTAGACTTTGGAACAACCTGTCTGACGGAGCTTGGGCTGGCCAAATCATTATCCCAATAAAGATCAGAAGCCAATGTAGAGTTGCAGCTTTGGTGCCATCCTACCTGTTCTTTGACGGCTGTGTTGACATTGGTGAGGTAGCGCTGACACATCATACAGAATGCCCTCATCTGCTTCCTCAGGGTCACCAAGTCCTCCTGATTTGCAGAAATAGCCAAACAGTCTTTAACATTATACATACACTCACACCTATCCAGTGCTCTTCAAATCAGTGCAGAGAAAGGTTGGTGAAGCCAGTTAGAGTGGAGCTTACCTTTCTGGAACTGCCCTCAGATAACTTGGCCAGGTGCCACAGGATGACATAGTGGGTACACTGCAGTGAGTGGATTACTATCTGCTCACACAAAAAAAACACAAGCGGCAGACAGTTTGTGAATATCTGTTGAAGCTTATATAACATCACATATATCTGTATGTGCATGATTTAATTTAATAACCTGCTCAGGCATGTCTCCGTTCTCTATGCCTGTGTTGAGTAGCTTGATGTTGCTGGTGAAGAGATCCCACTGAGATAGGTCATGTGCACTGTGAGAGATAAAGATCTCAGTCAGTTTTAGGCAAATGTGCAGAGTCAAAGGTAAATGACTGCACTGTCCAGAGAAAGTAGGGGAGACAGGGGTGGGGCATGTAGTGCATGTGAAGAGAGAGGTAATACAAGACAAAAAATATCTAGATAAAAAAAAAAAAACCATACTTGTGGAAAGCTGTAATCCTCTTCAGAGTTGATAGAACCTGGTAGGCATCATCTTCATCAGCTTCCTCACCCTGTAAACACAAAGTATACAATAGTGTGAAATTCTATCAGTCATGTTGTTTATTAACATCCTTAGCTCCAACATCAGGGACACTTTTGCTAGCTCCGGGAAGATTTCAGATTTTTCAATAGAACCTGTCATTTGTTAGCGCAACAGAACAAATCTCTGCTTCACAAGCTATCAAAACAGTCGGCCAAAGCGATGGCATCATTGTTCCATCATTTCCTCCATAACTCTCTTGTGAGTAAGGCAGAGATCTGGGCTGTAGCACTGTCCTCTGACACAAGGCTTAGCCAGGAAAACAAATGAAGCTATGGCCGCAAATTGCTCATCCAGCAGAGGCTTTAACAGATGTGCCTGTATACTTGTGATTAACTGAGAACAATTTTTTACACGCAAATGAGTGTATTGTCACAAAAATTGGCATATGCATTGGTAAACAGCTTTGAGTGATTTGATGGCAGGGTCTTTGTGGAGAGAGAGAGAGGAAAAAAACACTAGTTGGGTCTGCATCCAGTGAGGGAAGCATTTCTATTAGCTAGGCTACATCAACAAAACCCATTTTGTCAGATCCAAACCTGCTAACCTTAATGAGTACCACTTTGATGGTTCAAGAGTAGTGACCACTATATTAAGAGTGTTGCCTACAATGTTTAGAGTGCAAAAATATCTAATACATAATTGATCAATGACACCAAAATTCTGACTGTGAGCATGTACCTGAAATCATTTGGCATTTACAGCAGCTCAACATAAACTGGCAGTGAAAATTCAGTTATAAAAAGGCAACCAGCAGTGCAATCAATAGTGCATATGCCTACCTAATGTTTTAACTTACTATTAAAAACACATAACATTTTATCTAACAATATGGAATTTATCCTTCCAGTGCACAGAGGATAACTGCAGTGAGTCAACTTTACTTGACCCTTGTAAATAAGGCTTTACGCTCCACTCTCATTCCTTGCATGTGCAATCTCTTCTCTGCCTGTTGTTATCTTTTCTTTTTTCTACTCTGCCTGGTTGGCTGAAGGAGTAAATGAGACCAGAGGGGATTTCAAACTTCATACTCCAGACAGACAACATGATGCCAATGGCAAACACCTAAGTTTAGTCAACGAGCACATTCATCAGTGTTGTTGAGAAGCTGGCTTCATCTTCAGCTAATGTTACGCCGCTACGCTGGCATGTTTTACATTAGGAACTACCATACCTAATGTCAGAATGCAGAGCTTTTCCACAAAATTCATACAGCTTTGCAGGAATGCATGTCTCCTTTTTCATCCTGTTGGCCTTACCTCTTGTAGAAAGTCCTCCAGTAGCCTGTTGAACTTGTCCACCAGCTCATCCAGCAGCTGGGAGCGGGCGATGTCTACCCTGTTGAAGATGGTGAACTCCTCATTGCAGAGGGCGTGGTAGGTCTTGGAGCAGACCTCCAAAACCTCAGTGTCTGTGTGCTTCTCCACAATCTCCCTGATCTGACGCAGCAAGGACTCGAGGTGCTGGGGTGGACATGGGGAAGATCGACTTGTGTGATAAAAGCCAACACAGGTGATAAGCAATTACTGCCTAAGATTGACTATACTGACCTAATCATTTTGGTTGGTGTTAAAATAAAAGATAAAAATCAAGGAGTTTCTGACAAATGCATCTTGTATTACCTTCTCCAGACGTCCTGTGGTGTAAATTTCCAGGTCAAAGAACTGAGGCAGCTGCAACAAGTTGGTCACCTTCTCTGCATCCACAGCATACTGCAGGACAAACATTCACACATAATTGTATTAAACCAACAGCTGTTAAGGCTAGTACTACTAAGAACAGAGTGAATGTGACGTACCTTGGCCAGTAGAGGGGGTAATGCCACAGCAAACAGCTCTGTCATCCTGGTTCTGTCATCCAGCTGAGTCTTTTTCTCCTTGGCTGTCATCACCTGATCATGGACACAACCAGTTAGCTTGATAACTGTCCAAGACCAGTTTAGTTCATCTACTGCAAGGTCTTCCACAATGCAAGCAAAAACTGCTCTCATGTTAAAACTACTGTGGTTCCACTATTGGAAATAGGTTGGCCTCTCTTACCCTCTTCCCTGTGCCTCGGCCCACAGGTGGGTGGCATTCAGCAGCCTGGCGTACAGTGCACAGCATGATCTCAATCAGAGCTGTCTCCTGTCTGTCAGTAAGAGCTACGAGCAACACAAGATAAAACAGTGAGGGTACATCCATATCATTCCTGCACTCTGGACCACAAGCCTGTGATGTAGGCTAATAGAGGATCAGAGCCATACCTTCCTCTCCTGGCAGTGGGTCATCTAGCAGTAAGCTGGTCATACACTCCCAGTCCTTCAGTAGCTCTGCACCGCATTCCCACAGAGAGTCCACAAGGTAAGCTGCATGCTCGTGGAGCTAAGGAAAGAAATGTGCATGCTGGGTCAAAATTAATGCTTGAATTGCTCACATACTGCAAACAAGTACAAAGCTGATAACCTGTGTGTGAGCACACAAGAGAGAAGGAATGAGATTGTGTACCTCACTCTCCAGGAAGAAGAAGACAGTGGTCTTAATGAGGTTGGCGTTGGGACTCTGTCTGCCTCTCCTCTTGGGGGCACCCTCCTCCTCAGGTTCCCGCTGGCTGAACAATCTATGAGGGTGGAGGGTACACACATTAATCACTAGCTGTGTCTCGCACAACAACTCTCAAATCATCTTCCAGCTGTCTTTACTAGCAGCAGATAGTGCACAGGATCAAGCTAAATTAAAACTAAGAGCCGAGGCTGAGAACTAACTTTAGCAAGATGCAACTCTCAGCAGAGACTGCTTACACAACTAGGAGGCTAAACAATTATGTAGGTACTCTGAACCATTCGAAACTATAATCTTGGATAATGAAACAGAGTAGTGAATAGCTCATTTCCATAAAAGTGTTATTCCCATGTGGCGTTACACCTCCTGGAGGCAGCTGCACTATTCCGTCGTGTCTATCCATTTAGGTTCATTTCAGGTAAGTCTTGTCTGATGACAAATTCTTACCTGGCAGATTTCCATCCCTCTTTGATGGACAGAATGTTAAATTCAGTCAAGCTTCTTCTGTACGGATGGATTTATCACGATCCGCTCGTTTGTATACTGATTACATAAGTCTAACCTTCTGTCCTCCCTGTCCTTTCCTAACCTGCTCTACTCTGCTTTTCCTCAACTCCGTCTCTGCCTCTCGGTTCAGTAGAAAAAAAAATCATATCATCATTTCACTGTTCCTCAATGATTTAAGAGCCAGATCTGTGTTTGACATACTTCTTGAAGAGGAACTCTCCGGCTGCTATGGCGACAGGCCTGTGAGCAGAGTAGACCAGGTGATAGACGCTCTCACAGTCTTCAGGGCTCAGCACCTCGTCCGTACTACTGCAGATACAAACACAAAGGGTAAGGGGTCAGTAGTGCCAGGTACATGATCTAGTCTCAGCATCTTCTAAAAACCGTGTGCTCAACTACTTGCCAGTAATTGAGAGACAGTGTCATGTTAAATTGAGATGAATAACATAAATGTCCATATTACAATAATCATATTTAGAAAAAATAAAAATAGCACTTACTGCAAGACAAGTGTGAGTAGTTTTATTGCTTGTACTGCAACATCATACTCTTTGTCCAGAGTCATGGAAACAATACGGTCCTGTGTAAAAAAGAAAAGTTGATACATTTATTAATTCTATTATTAATAAAATGTTTAAATAAATACAATTCTGGTAGTTCTGCAATATCTATATTGTATCTCCAAAGACTACATAGGAACAGAGTTTGTTGCTGCATGAGTGTCAACCAGTATATTCAGCTGTTGATGTTTAACTTGTCCAGCAGGTGGCGCTCACCTTGAAGCGACTGGTGAAGAGTTCCAGTCTTGCATTGAGTTCTCTGTTGTAGTAGAGACCCTGAAGAGCTGTCAGACACTTGAGACGCACCTCGCCTTGCTGGAATACAACATTTTGCAGTCAATTTTTATGCAAATCTCATCTTTAACAAAAGAAAATATTTTATCTATTTGTTATCTATCATAAGAAAGGCTAAACCACCCTCTCTGTTACCCACCTTATCATGCATGGTCCATCCCACATACTTCAGATAGCTGTCGTTGAGGAAGGCATCGCTGTAGAGTTTCATCCATACTCCAATCTCTTCTATACAGATGGCCCTGATTTCTGCTATCGAATCACTGTCAAAACATTACACACAACAGCGTCAGTAATTTCTCAGCAGAATAAGATGAAATCAAAAATGCTGTCTACCGCAGCCAGAACAATACAGAAAAAGTCATGTATAGTAATTTCTTTGACAATAGATCTGCAATGTGTAGAGCCATACCGATATCGGTGAACAAACACTCCTTTGAATATTGCATTCATCATGTTTTCAATCTCGTCCTGATTTTCTTGGAGCTGAAATAAAATAAAAAGCATAACAAAATATGTGAGTATATTCATTTAGTCAAACAAATGCCTCTGACTAAACTGCTACAGTAAGAGGTGACCAGGAGGCATTGTTAACATAACAAGGCAGTGTGCGACAGCCAACTATGCCACCATGCTGTGGTGTGGCTGCACAGTGCACTAGCAGATGGATGCCCAGTGGGACCTGCTGTTACATAACCTAATAAACTGACAATGTTAGCTGAATTACACTGAGCACTAACATACTCAATGCCAGTCCAACACCTACAGAGGTGTTACAGTTCTAAAAATGGAGTGGATTCATGGTCACAGCATAAAATAATTCACAATTATTGCACTTGTGCATAATATTTTGAATGCGCTGTGCCTGAATGGCTAGGTGGATGTGTCTGTTGTGTGCATGTGGCTCTCATAATTTTCTGGTCATAATGTCCTGCAGATGGATGTAGCCTTGCTAATCCCTGTTACAATGAATTCAAAAATGAGTTTCGTGATCTGTTAGTAACAGCAGCATGTCCATAAGGCAAGTCACAGGCTTGTGATGCTTCTCCCCATCAACACTGGCTGAATGAGGGCAGCATGCAGAGCAATGTTAGATGCACTGGTCAACTGTTTTGCTTACAGGAACACAGCTACTGTTGTTCTGCTACAACTCATGTGAAACTCAATTATAAATTTAATATTAATATTGTAAATCTTATCAAGCTCAAGAGGAAAAAGTTGTTTATAAGTCAGCTTATAGCTCTACAAACACATGTGGAAATATTCTCAGGAGATTTCAACCAGCAATTTCCAAAACTCATGATCAAATTTGTAACAGAGGTTTTGATCAACTAGCCACTGTATAGGACAGATTCCTAAATTGTTCCACCCTATTTTGTTTACAGTTTACCGGCCCATTTAAAATCAATGTTGAAGGCTGAAAATGGTACATCATTTGGTTAGACAGTTTGCTGCCTTCCTAATCATGTTGCTTCTCATCACTCAAATATTTCTTTCCTTTGTTTTTGGCTCAATCTCTCTTTCATGTTCTTTATATTATCTGTTTCTGTTAGCCTCTGTAGTCCAACAATGTTAAAACCTTCTGATTCCAGTGTGACAGTCTTATCTAGCATCAGGTTAATAAAGCTAAACTGAAGTAGTGTGTCCTTAAACTGACATATTTAATGTGTGCCTTGAGATTTCATATCAGAACGACTTGTTCTTTGTAAGTATGGCATGCAAGAGTGGAACCAAACAGACATTTAAAACCTAAACAGTGGGCAGCATAAGCACCACTGTGGGAGCATGCTCAGTAAAGCATTAACTAAATGAGGAGTTTTTCCCTCAGTCTGGGTAAACCTTGCTTCCCCACCAGAGTGGCTGGTGGACTTAAATTTACCAGCCACTGCATGTGATGAGTATCAAGTGTTTATTTCCATCGATGCATACTGTTAACAGATATGGCCAAAATTTTAACAGGTTTCCAACAGCTGGAAATTCTGATCATTCAAAGAAATTAAATAAACTGGTGTGTGTCTGCATGTCTGTGAATGGCAATGTCAGTTGCTAGTATTGAGTAAGAACAAAATGCTAAAGCATCATATTGCCAAGTGGCCCCACTGACCTCTTTGCGTTTCTGCAGGAGCAGCTCCAGCCTGTCGTTGGCCCTCTTGGCCACCATTTTGTTTCTCTCTGCCTCATACTGCCGCTGGGTATTGTCCATGTTAATGCTCAAGTTCAGAGCTACATTCACCAGGGCCGTCATCAGCTTCATGGCTGCCAGAGAAAACAACAATTAAGACCAAAATAGTTCTCCAATGTGACGTATGAGTAAGTCAGTTGCTGCATTACTCCAGTTTAACATTCACATTGATACCTGCACACGCGAGCGCATGCGCATGCACACATGCACAGAGCATTTTACCTGCCAGTGTTGAGGTGTGTCTGAAAGCTCGGACTTGGGAGTCCGACAGACCGGTGAGGAGGGAGATGACTGTGTCCATCATGTATTCATCATAGATGATACTGTACTGACACTGCCGTACCAGTACTGCAATGAACTCACAAAAGCTCGATTTGAACTTCTTCCACTGGGGCCCTGCTATGGTTAGGGGGTAATCACCACTGTCCTGTAGGAGCCACAGAATAAAGGACATCACCATCGAGTGAAACGATGTGACACTACTTCAGTATCACCAACAGGGTTCCCACTCTTTTGGAGAAATCATTTTCCAGGAGTTTTCAATGACCTATAGCTGGAATTACAGACAGGGATCATGCCCAAGACCAACAGGTTTCCATTTTTGGTAGCCTCACTTAAAATTTGAACAATTGGTCTAGTATATGGCTACATCTTTACTGTGAGACCAACCCCTGAGATGCTTAGACCTTATGGCCAATTACCAATGTCTCTCGCATAATACCAGACACAGGCAAATACACACCTGGAGATGGTCAGTTCTTAATTTTACAAATCTTAGCAGAATGAAGTACAAGTCTGGAACTGTCTGCAACTTTATATTCTCTTCTCTTTTCTGTCTCTCTCTCTTTCTCTCTCATTAAGTTTTGTGTGAAAAGTAGTAGTATGCGAAATTTGCACTGAAAAGTGTCTCTCAAATGGAATTAGATGCTGAAAACAAAAGGCTGGCAATAAGACGGCTGACGGTAAGTTAGCCTAATTGGACCATAACAAATCCCCAATGTCTGTGGCCAAAAACATTCTTCATAATAACCTTTAAGAATAACTGTTACAGACATATGAGTAGAGCCCTAACATAGTATAGCGCAGTTTGCCATTAAGTGGTAAGATACAGATAAAACTGCTTAAAAAGGCTTAATTAAATTAGGCTAAATTATAAATCAGGGTTTCTGCTGCTTGGGGCAAGTTAGATTTAAGACTTTTTAATGTCACTCAAAATGCAATTTAAGACCAATTTTACAATAATAAAAACTGAAAAAAGAGGTTCGTGTTCATTGCTCTGAACCGGTATCAGCCATCCCGCGAAATCTGGGTAATAGAGCTAATCAATTTTCATTAAATTTGCACTTCCCCATTCTCTTTATAATCTTTTTGGTTTAAAGCATTCCTTGGTTTAAAGTATCAGTTAGGCTAACGTTAGTGGTGGCTAGCTAGCTGCTTTGAGGATCTCAGCTACAAACAATATGAGTGTTGTTGGTTCCACTATCCTGGTTTGTGTAACTTTAATGCAAGAGGCATTCTGTAGATTATCAAAAATCTGTTTGCGACCAATTATATTCTGAGATTTTACAATGCAAGGTCCTAAAAATCAATTCTTGCTTTCTATGCCTGTAACATTTTAAAACTTCTAAAAGGCTGATTTAATACATTTGAATACCAATTAAGGCCTTATTTTTAGATTAATGAATTTAATGCCTTTCAAGATCTGCAGGGAACCCTGTAAATGATCGTCAGTGCTTTTTCATGCATGCAAGGTTTCGGAAACACTACTACATTTTGAAATAAGATGCCATTTATCATGCCATCAAACAATACACAGCACACATGCATTCACAAAATAGCAGACCAACACTATCAGTCAGAGTTGAATCACAAACCTAGCTTGTCTACTTCAGCAACCTAATCAAAAACAAAAATGGTAGCTAGCATTCAACAGGTATATGTTTTAGACAAATAGTTAGGTTTTCCAGGATGTGTGGGAACTGGGAACCCTAATCAAGACAAATTTCTATGCATTTTATTTGGCAAACAAAGACTTTCTAGATGTGATGTGTTGTTTTACATTTAAACTAAAATGACATTAGGAGGGTTTATGGTGAATATGGTATGCTTATACCAAAAGAGTGTAATTACCTCATCAAACTCCTCTGTCATTCGTCGGATGATCTCAGAGTTCTGCATGTTGCGGAACATCTCTCCACTGACCACACCTAACAAACACGGAAGGGTCAGACAGAAGGTGAAGCAGGCTAACTCCACTGTTCACATCAAATGTGAGACTAAGGAGAACAGAGGAAAAAAATATCCCAAGTGGTTGCGAGGGATATGCGCAGTTTCAAATATTTTCCTTTTTCAAAGCATTGGGCAAAGCCATGCAGTAAGATGACTTAGACTTGCACACACACAAACCTACCTTTACATCCTGAGCATTGGATGAAGAAATTGATGAGGTCTAAGAGAGCAACATCTCTGTCATGTTTGTAGGACTCAATCCAGTCGTCAACAACAGACTGCAGGTAAAAAAAAAAAAGAAGAAAGAAGAAAAAATGGGCAAATGGATCGATTACAACACAATAAAGACAGGCTAAATTTTTAAGTCAAATGTCAGTCTTCAAAATATTGTAATTTATACCTGCATTGCACTCCTGCCCAGCTTCACCACCTCAAACAGCATCATGTTTTCCATGCCATTCTCTTGGTGGTGACCATTTAGCCGGCCTGCTCCTTTCCCACCTTTACCCTTCTCCCCTGCTGCCTTCTTCCCCTTCTTTCCTCCCTGCAACACCATGAAAAATCATGAGGAAAAACAAAACAGTGAAGGCCCTAGTGAGGCTCAAGAAACACAAAGCAGCAGTGAATGGGATGCATATGCATACATACTGACAAAATACTTGCATTGAACTACCAACAAACAAACAACACTGTAAGTTGTCCAGAAGGTCTTTATCCCGACCCAGGGCAACGAAACAATTAATTATGTTTGGTCTACCTTTCCTTTGGTTGAGTTCCTTCCATCAGGATCCTCAGAGAAGTCTGTGTCTGAAGAGAAACGGGTATCTGTATCCCTGGTGGGAAAGAACAACTATCAAACACAGGATCGCATCAACTTCAATTTTAATAATGCATAAAAAGTGGAAGCAGCCACTTACTGAGGGAAGGGGAACTCTGACGGTATTTCTGGTGCTGCTATCATTTCTGTAACATCTTCTGGATAACCTCAACTTATGACTGACTTGAAATCCTCAAAAAATAAAGGACAGGAGAGGTCGCATGTGACCTGAAATGAAACAAAGGTTAATTGAGAGAGACAGAGAGACATACAGTGGAATATCATATTTTTCAACAAGAGAAAAATAAATGCTATGAAAGCAAGCACTAAAGATGAATATGACAACATATCCTCCGTAGTAAGCAAATGCTCCTTTGATGCTGTTCAGAGAAAAAAAAAACTGTTTCACATGGTAACGGGGGCGGGCAAAATCCTCCTGTCATGCTCAACTGAATGCCCATTGGCTCCCTCTCTTTCTCTTCTCCCCCAGTTTACAGACAACGTCACAAATGGCAGAGCTAAGGGTCTTCCTCTATGGCCAAATATGGCAGTGCCCTATCCGCCCCATACATATCTCAACCAATCAAAACAAAGTATCAACATCAACAAGAAACTGTAGGGCCATAGAGCAACTAATGCACTGTTGTGATGTGTAATTTAGTGAAAGATATAAAGATCAAAGAAGAGACCAGATTTAATGTGTGAAACAAAGAATCTTACTTTGTTCAAAATTTTTAACTAATACGAACGTCCGTCACTTAAATCATTCAGATTGCAGTCAAAGAAGTTCATAAAACACAGTGCATGGAAAACTGGGTTCTCTAGAAAAGGCTTACAAACTCCTCCCATCTTAGCCAAGGCCCCACTCTGGGTGTGTCTTTACTCGTAGTACATACAGTAGTAACAAATAAAGTGTGTCATTCAGAAGTTAAAGAAACAATGACAAGCCCTATGTAGACTTTCAAGACAATCGCCTGACATGCCTCATCTGTGATCACAGGATCCCCTTCTTCACAACATCCTATAAAAGTCTCTTCACATACACTGTATGGTGGATCCTGTCAATCCATTACAAAACCTTGTCTGTAACAATCGGCCAAAATTCCACAACAAAAAGACCTCTCAATTAAGAATTTTGTTACCGTCAACAATGTATTTAGCTAACTGTTTCATATCAGTTTAAGTTTAATCTTAACTGTGTCACAGAATTCGTTGCCCTGTAACGTGCGTGCTTTCTTGGGCGATAATACTGCATGACAAGTCGGCATGTTTTTAGGGGTGTTGACTGAAAAAGTGGCGCCAACCCGGCAGTGTGTGATACACTTGATACTAAGATCGGAGAGACTAGACGATCCTCGATAACATCAAAATTTTTAAAACACATACTGTGGTTTGTGCTAGAAAAATATGCCACAATATGCGGCTCTTCTCCCACCAGCAACGCCGACAAGACTACGCTGTTCGACGGCGCCTGTCAAAATTGACACCGGTGCGCTGCTGGTGCTAAACGCTACTGGCTAAGCAATCTAGCTATGGGGGCTCTGGACTCTTTTCACGGGGTCAGCGAGTCGTAATTTAATAGTGAAAGGAAATTAAATGATACCAATCATTTCAGATGCGCCACAGTAGACGGGTGACAGTTCTATAAAATGCACCCGCGTTAGATGCGCGTTTACGGGAACAAGCTAACGTTGTCTAGCTAACGTTAACAAGCGTTAGTTAGCCCATAATAACAAAACAACGCAAGCTTTACTGTACTAGTACAAGCTAACGTTAGCAAGTCTCACAATGGCCAATGTGTTTCCAAAGACACCGAAAACTATCTACTGTCTATAAAACAGTCGATATCACATGTTTGCCCGAAAATATGGCAAGCAATCCCACTAACTACGAGGTGGGTAGGTGAAAAGAGCTAACACTGGTTAACGCTGCTAACAGCTAACGTTACCTAAAAAAACATCACGTCCTTGCGTCCTCCATCTTGCCTCGGGAGTTCCAGTAATGTATTGCATAAGCAACAAACACTTTGTTTACAAATATATAAAGTAAAAGTAAGCGGATTGAAACAATGAAAAGCCCCCTTTCGATAACGAAAAACACATTTTGCGCAACGATGCAAAAATGCAGTTCGTTAGCCTGCTAACAACCGAAGTAGCCATCTACCGCGAGCTAGCAAAGCGACTTGGTTCAGACATCCGCGCTCTGGGCTCATCTAACGCTAGCCTGGCTAGCGAGCTAGCTAGCAAAATACAAATCAACTAACTTCCAGATAGCTCTCCGCCATTTTACAGCTAACTTACCTTGTTGTGAAATTTAGTTCCGGTAGAATCCCAACTTTTACTATTCTTATAAAGACTCTGTCGCAATTTCAATACAATTCTGTAAAAAGAGTTTGAAAGTCGCGGTCAGAGGCGGTTTCGGACGTTCTCTCACCCCGCTTGCTCCGTAGTTCGGTTTGTTGTTTCGACGACCTGGGGGGAGGAAATCCTGGTGCAGAGCTACCACCTAGCGGCCAGAATGACAATATCGGTACACTGTGAATGATCTGACACCTAGTGGTAATTGACAAGGAATACAGCTTCCACAAAATGAGGCGGAAATAATGATTCGGCCAACTGTAAGGTTTCCATATGCTCTCTCTCTCTCTCTCTCTCTCTCTCTCTCTCTCTCTGTTTTTATATAATCGCTATTATAATGTGTGGTGCCTCCTTTATCAAGAGGAAAAAATGAGAAGAACACAGTTGTTGTCCAGTGGCTTATTCTTGCACAGTCTCCACGGTTGCCACAAAATCATTTCACTGCATCCTTGTACCTGTAAGAATGTGGATGTGACCGTGAACTAAATCTTTGAATCTTGAATCACTTCAGAAATATCTCTAAAATGAGATCATGTCAGTCATTTATTTTGACACGGAGAAAGTTATTATTGAATCTTATTTAACACCCTTTTAACCTCATGTAAACTTTATAACTGCATTTTTGCTTCAGTCATTAAACTCCTCTCTGCAACAAATTCTGAATGTAGTTTTTAGCCTTTTAACTTAACCTAAGGGGACACGCAAATATGGCCAACTTTGAAACGATTTTTACTTTAAATCATTCAATGACTTGTCTCCAGCTCGTAATACAGGGCTTTTAACTCCTTATGTGCACAAGTGTGGCATGATAGATTAAACTCTTTTGTCTGTTGTGAAGTCCATATTAAAGCCAAGGCCTGTCATTTACAATCTGAGCCTCAAACTCTAAAACCTCCTTGCACACTAAGCCCAGGAAGGCATGTTTTGCAAACTCTATTCCTAGGAATCCAGTGGCGTTTTGGAATTTTGCCAAGTCAACCCGATCAATAATTGACATTATTGGAGATAGCAGCAAATGCTTTCATTTTATTCACTTTGTTTGTAGTCTGCTGATAGCAGATCTGAGATTAATTAGGAGCACGTAGAAAAGACATACATACAGTAGTTTACATGTTGCTTTCCCTAAGATCAGTATTTTTCTTGTGAAAAGAATAAAGAAACTCAAGTGCTACCTAGATCTCAGGGTTAATATCTGTAGGTGCACTGGAAGTCAATGAAAGAAAAAGGAGTGGCCCTACCCTGTAAAAGGTTACATTGTCCTCTGTAGAAACAGAAAGTCCAAAGCAGTCTGCCAGTTATACATAATCTAAAATCCTTCATCAAGACATGGCAGTAACAGCGTTGCCATGATCTTCAACAGGGTCATCAATTAATTTTCTTCTTGACAGGGTCACATCGAAAAGTAGGTTGACTTGGTCTGCTAACTTTCTCAGTGAGTTAAAAAACAAACAAACAAAAAAAAAACAGAAAAAACCCTGAAATATCAAGTCAAATAAATAAAGTTTATTCCACTCTTGATGATAAAACAAATTGCATGATGAAACAGCAAATAATCACCCCAGAGTGACTGATTACTGACACTAAACCAGAGATGAATTTGTCATTTATGTAGCAAAACCTTTATATATAAACAAGTCTAAATTTACAATTATCAGTACAGAGCAGTAGACATTGAGAAATATTAAACTGAGTCCAAAACAGAAAGCACACCAAACAAACTAGATAAAATGAGTGGGACAAATTAGTAGGAGAAGCCAACTGATTTGAAGTCCTATGTTGAGTTATAGCAAATTCGGTTACATCTCCTAAATAAAAAGGCAAAATGACACACGAGTACATGAACTTAGAGAAAGGCACTTCAGGCAAGAAAAACTGTGAAAAAAAACGGACTTTCCCTCTATTTTAGTGTTTATTTACAAGTGCCAATAGTTATTGCTTAATGAAACTGTATAATAAACAATATCAACAAAATATATTTATCATTTCACTTATAGTGGAAATATAGTTGTCTTATGATATCTACACATTCACTCATTCTGATACACATACAGACACAATGGTCCTTAAATATAACACAAGGCTATGTACAGTAATTTAAGATAGAATATCACACAATCAAAGGTGAGGAAGCAGCACTGAATTTAGTTTTGCAGAGTCCAAGTTAAGCAATATAGGTCTTGATCTTCTGTGTTATGGCTCCGCAGCAGATTGGACACTTGATGAGCAACTCTGAACATTCCTTGCAAGTTACCAGATGACCACAAGGGATGAAGACGATGCAGATGTCTCTGTCCATACATATTTTGCACTGCTTTTCCCTCTGAAGCTTACGTAGTTTCTCCAGTGGGTCCTCATCTGTAAAACAGGGGAAACACTGGCGTTTAGGCCCAGCTCACAATCATTTTTGCTATGGATTAAACAGTTTGGTCTTGACTACACCATAACAAGAGAACCTAAAGAATAATTTGAGATATGAAAATTCACCAGCAGATGTTTATCAATTCATTTGCACATCTACAGATCTATTTGTTTATGCTATGGACCCAATTTAGCTGTCTACAGTATGTGAAACATTGGCAGACATGCACGTACCTTCCTCCACTGTTTTGGCAGTATCACTGTCTGGGGTTTTGTTGAGGCAGTCCTGCACCAGTGCGTCCATGCTGGTATATTCTGACCCTGTCCTGCTAATTTTTTCCAGGATGGTCTTTTTGATCACAGTGGGCTCCAGACCCATCTCTATGGCCTTCTGTGCCATTGCTGACTGCAGCACATCTGGATACAGACAAAAAGGAAAACACCAACGGGCATAAGCATACAACAAGTTTGTTTATTTTGCCATTTATTTATTGCCACACTAGACATATTCTTAACTGACCTCAGTGTTCAAATAAAAGTTAATCAGGTAAAAAAGATAAGTGTTTACCATTCTGATGAACTGAAAATCCATTCTGATGACTTGGTGTCTGCAAACAAACAGAAATTTGATATTGTTACTACATTTTATCAAAGCACTTAATTCCATGAACAATCAGGTTCTGACATTAGCAGCCCAAGAAATTAGTATCAAGGTTTTCCCCCGTCGGACACTTATTACAATCTTACCAACTTTTCAAAGAAGACAATATTTATTGAGTGAAAAAGCCAACAAAGATTATAGAAAAATCTATTTCTTTGTTATCCCACTTCAGTTAGTGTATGTCTTAGAAGCACTGAATACAGAAAAAGAGATGCAAAAGGACAGCTTATAAGGGACTCCGGGACCAGCAATGTCAGTTTTTGGCAGAAAATACAGTCTGTGTACCAAAAACAACAAATACTATATCATTTAGTAATGTAAGGTTGTAAGAATGCAATCTTTCATTGTGCTGCATGTGTGAATAATGTTCACACATGCAATACAGTTCACAAATGCAACATAGCACTGTGTGCATCACTGCGGTTAAATGGTTCAGAAATATGAATCAGACTGCTTACAGCGCTGTTTTGTCGTGGGTCTTGTAGCTGGATACTGTTGATGTATTCCTGTCCCTTCTCTGCTAACAGGAAACTGCATCTGTTGAAAAAAATGTAATGGTGATAAGAGGTGAGACAAAGGACAGAAAAAGGAGACATGTGAGCTCATATTTGGTGTGTGTGTAAGGGAGAAGAGAGGATTATGGTTGTTCTTACCCAGGGTAGTATTTGGCATGTTCTTCCCAGGGGTCCTCCTCAGGCTGCCAGTCTTTAACACCGCCACCACAACGGAAACACAAAACCCTGTCTCCGACCCCTGCAAGGTCACACACAAAAATTTGCTTATTCCATCCAATGATGATCAAAGATACAGGCCTGAGTAAAGGTTATTTAAGTGCTACGTGACATAGCATTTGCAAAAATTGCACTTAGTTAGGTGTAGTATTTATGTATAAGTGCTCTCTATCTGCTCTCTGGGGTAAAATATGCCATTTTTCACTTTGAAGAATCTTTACAATCACGCTCAGCAACTCTCCAAGCCCCTTGCCCCATCTTCATTCAGGTGTCTGTATCATACCTATGCTGTAGAAGCCAGCCCGGGCGAGTCTCTCATGGTCAATGGGGTGCTGGATGCCTGCAAATGTATTAAGCCTCTCTTCAAAGCTCTCCATGGGGAAACGAGGGCTTATGTGCTGTGTTCTTTCCTCCTCCTCCTCGTTTGTACCCTGCGACGGGATGTTGCCCACATCATGCCCGAGGATGAAAAAGCAGTGGGGGAAATGTTTGGAATGTTCTCCCCAGGCTGTGTCCCCTGCTTCCCAGCCAGCCAGCATGCCTCCACAGCAGAAACACTGCACCCGGTCACCCTCCCTCAGGTAGAAGAGGCCAGCTTGGGCCAGATCTCGGGGCCTCACTGGGACGTCCGAGGGCCACGAAGAAAAGGTCTGAAGCCGGGCGTCCTCACTCTTCATTTGGGGGGCCATGGGATAGGTGGACTCATCAACCACCTCTCCTGTTCTCAAACGAAACTCCATGTCTTCTAGTTCCTCGTTGAAGCCGACCCAGGACAGTCTCTCTGCTGACACCTGCTGGGCCAGGCTTGAGCCATGGAATGAGTCCAGCCGACTGTTCATTAAGGACCAGTCAACATAGTTGTCTGCCTCCAAATTACTGTCTTGTCTAAAATCAGACATGTTAACACCAGGCCGAGGGCTGCTGTGATGGCACAGAATGCCTGGAAACAAAAGAGAGAGAAAAATACCACATCATATCACAGCTACAGAACAAGCAGATATGCATTTTGAAATACATACAAATAGTATTGCTAATAAAGGACGGTCAAATAATAGTACTAATGAAATCACATCTTGCTAAAGCTATGAACAACATTACTGATGAAGCAAACCAAACCAATATTCTGCAACAGACCTACAATCTATTTCAGAGGGACAAAAAGAGTCAATGTAAAATCAGACAACTCAGTGATTTCATGGATTTCTTAGACTGGATCATGTAAACATTACCTAGTCTGGGCACAGAATACAAATCACGGCATCTAGGCTCTTAAGTGGGTCACTGTGTCTTTAAGAACAGCAGCCAGGCTGTGGTCACATGGACTCATTGGATGCTCCATGTGAGCGATGGGAACTGGGGAGGCAGGATTGGCTCAAAGGCTCAGAACCTTGTAAAACGCTCGCACACACCCACAATAAGGCACACTGCGTGCAAAGGGATTCCACACGTTCCTAATGAACCAGGATGTAACGGATGTAAGCCATTTTTGTCTATATTGATTTGGGTGTGTCATCTGGCTTATTCAGATAACTCTAACACATACAATCTACATACATACAAGGATTTTATATTCAAAAGGAGTGACGCACGGTGTCAATAAACACTACGCTGATATCATAAAGTATGCTGCAACACTGTTGTTCAGGTGTGCCAGTCAGGTGTGCCATTGAGGTGTGCCCCTCTGACTCTTATGCAACCTCCAAGAGGGATGAACTTCATTCCGTACAAGTGTACCCGGAGGCTCCAAAACCAACAAATTAAAATCTTACTTAAACAACAAAATCCCAACGCATGCAACAATATTGCAATGTTGATGTAAAACTACATGTTATCTGTCATGTGGTTGGCAACTGCTCTCTGATTTATCTGTAAGGCAGCAGGTTATGTTTACAATTGAGTCAATTTATGACTCCAATCTAATCTAATGACCTTTGAACTGTATCACGAATATGCATTCTTTGACAAATCCATTAGTAACTAGCCCTCAGTATTCCTCTAACAGATCTAAAAAATACACGTATGATTTGGGCTTTATGTAGAGACTTGAGCACGGTCGGAATATAAAACATTTGCTGCACTGTGGAAACCGTCACTGCATCTACTTTTCGCAAGGCAGCTGCAAATACGGTGCACCCATGTGATGGTCAGTCACACTTTATTGACCGACCACTGCACAGTCTCGAAAGGTCACGCTGCTTTGAGTCAAACAATGAGGCGGTATGACAAACATACAGCCCTGCTTCTGGTAGCTCACGATGAAAACAAGTCACTGGTGTCTGCGTCTGACATCTGGCACCTAACATTGTAATGCATGATTTGGGTGATCATGCAGTTAAGGTAACAATGTGAGCTGAACAGTAAACAATGAGCCAAATATAGTTAGTATACTTCTGTATTAAAGAACCACTAGCAAGCAAAAGATGAGCAGTTTGGCCTTTGATCAGCGATCTGTAGTGTTAAATTAGTAACTAACAGTTAAGCGGGGTAGCGGAGATATTATCATCCATGTTAGCTAGCTAAGTTAACGTAGGCTAAAAAGCGTGCTGTTAACAAGTTGCAACATGGATTATCAAAGTAAAGCTCAAAACTTACCTTTCTAAAAGACAGTTATTTCACTGTCTAATTTCAATGTCCCCTTGTGTGACTACTGCGTGTTTTTAAACTGGACAAACCACAGCTGAGAAGGGAATTGTGTCTCCCCTTTCAGGAAGTGCGAGCCGTAAGGTTGAACCAATGCGCATGCCCACGCCGTGGTGACGAAAGAATAACGTGTAGGCTTCAGGGTCTCGTTTGAACACTAAGGTGGTTTTTATCACGTTAGAGTGGTTTCCCTGGTGCTTCCCCTTTATTTTTTTAAAAATGGGAATTAAAGTTCTTTGTTGTGGTATTCGCATTTTGCATACAGCCCACAGTTACTTTAAAGAATTTCGTATGAAACTATTCAACACCCACGCGGCCCACGTTTCTCGGAAAGTGAAGTTTAGTTGGAATGATGGTAAATTTGGAGGGAAACAAAACGAAACAAAATTTGAAAACCATCAAATTCAACCCCTTTTCCCAGCCAATTCCACCTTTTATGGACATCATTCAATTAGTAACCAGATAGGGTACATTTTCTGAAGAAAACGAGTCTGTTAAATTTGCTGAAAGATGATTAATTTATGCACACAAACGTTTATTTTGAGAAAGCATTTCTAACACTATAGACTAAAACACCCGGAGAGACCATCTTAGACATCCTTTCTCCAACATGATTACATGCACATAATAAACTGCAATACAAGTTTTTATTTTAAGAAACAAAAATTTATATTGCTCCTCAGCGCAGTGGGGTGGGGGTAATAGAACAAAATTGTCTTGTATACCCTGCAAAGTAGTCGAGAATACTCATGTGATCAGAATTTATTAAAAATACAGAGAATATATTAAAAACAAAAAGTGCAGATTGAGTATATTCATGACCTGCCAGCATTTATCGGTTATCATTTAATGGTTTATATTGAGTTTTCCGCAACATCACAGTTGTAGTCCCACAGATCAGTGCAACAGAATTATACTTTTGTTTGACTTAAGTGGATCCTCTTGAATAAAAGCAGAGCTGAAAGTCACCAAGGCCAGGCTGCCACTCTACATGCACACATTTCTGGTGTGTGCATGCTCCCATTCAGCAGTGCAGTACAGTGCTATATTAACAACTATGGGGGAAAACACCAAGAATACTAAATGTATAGACATAAGACATGAAATTTAAGTATCAAAGCAAACCACAGCATATCGATTTATTCAAAATTTCCATCTAAACTGATATCCAAATAAAACACTCAAGACTAAAGTTCAAGGGGAAATGAATCTTCCAGTGCACCCCTCTGACAAGACTAAACGCCTTTCTCCATCTCTCCATCTCTTGCACACACACAGCTCCTCTTGAATGTCTCCTGTTATTTCAAAACAAACCGCCGATAGCTCACAAAAAAAAAAAAAAAAAAACATTATGTGATGTGCTGTAAGAAAGATTATAGTCTCAACCACAAAGGTAGCATTGAACAGGTTTATTGAATAAAAAAAGAAAGCATCAAAGAAAGTTCCCTGGATGAATTGCTTTAATGATACAGAACCAAAGCATAGGCAAACAATTTAAGTTAAATGAAACTGTTTTGAATGTAACTTGTCTGCTCAGACATGAAAACTGAAACAAGCAGTTAAATATATCCCAGACATACCTTATCAACAGGTTGACTGATTTCTATTTAGTTTTTTTTTTTCTTACAACAGCTCAAACATCATACAAAATATTTTACACTAGCATCTGGATATATTAGATTAGGTTAGTGTGGCTAAGAGAGTTGTTCACACGTCTGCAGTCTGAGCAGTTTTTATCCACCAGCTGAGGAGCTGGGAAGGGTGCAGTTCAGTCAAACTTTCCTCCTTGCCACTCTTATCGTCCGCCTGCCCTGATCACAAACTGGTCTGATGAAGGATGATGAGGATGAAAATTCTCATTATATAATTAGGTGATGTGGTGGATCCTAACTGGGTCATGACCATTAGGTCAGTACACGCGTCATCCTTCCACGATGCGACGAAGTATTGCGCCCAGACTGCCCTTTGCTATCTGAAGGGGGGTCTTCTCCTCCTTGTTCTCAATGTAGATGCTGGCCCCATGTTCCACCAGCAACTTGGCTGCCTCCACACGCTCTTCATCACATGCGAGATGGCTGGTGATCAAAAAAAAAATATGCAGAACTGTAAATTCAGAAATGCTTCCCTTTTTTAGGATTGTTAGTACCAATGTGCAGAAACTGGGCAACTGAAAAAAATCCATGCTTCCTTTTTTTTTAAAATTTGAAAGTGTATTCATTCATTTCAGTGGGCAATGTTTATCCACACTTGTTAGTGCCACACACACACACACACACATACATACAGTGGGGTGTTTCCTTGTGAGTCCTGGATGTTAGTGGAGGCGCTCTGTTTGAGAAGCAGCTGGATCAGGCGGTAGTTGCCCTTGGCAGAGGCTCTGTGTAGGGGAGTGGACTCTAGCTTGTCTGTGGCATTGGGGTCTGCTCCATTTTCCAATAACAGCAGGGCAATCTATAAAGAGGAAATGCCATGTGTGAACTGCCCAGCCTCAGACAAGTGGTTTACTTTGAAACTCAGCAGTTTCTCATGCATGCATACAAAGCATGTTTTCAGATCCTCATCCATTGGTTTTGGAAACCATGCCAAAGTGCATATGTCACAAATAATTTTGCCTGTGATCTGGAAGCAAAACTAAATTTAAGACCAGAGTGCCAGATGCTATCATGATTCCGATGTGTGAAACATGGCCATTTAATCTCTAGCTACCTCTGCCAAGGAAGTGGCAGAGGTTATGTTTTTCCTGTGTCTGTCTGTCAGCAAGATTACACAAAAAGTTCTGCAAGGATTTACATGAAAATTTGTGTATAGGTTGGCCCTGAGTCAAGGAAGAGATGACTAAATTTTAATGCCAACCAGCCCAAAGATATAATAAAAATATAAATTAACGCTTTTATAACATGTTGCAATTGGCCTCTTTCACTTTGGTGACATGTTTAGCTGCACTATGTGATTTTTGACCACTAGATAGAGCCAAAAGCACAAACCCCATTAATTAAACTAACCCACTCCTACTGGACTAGGCCACAGTTGTAGAAACTGGGAGTAACAAGAAAAGGTATTTTTTTTGGTTTAGTTTTTTTTATATAAATAGCAAGTCTTACTTCATATCTGTTTTTAGAGGCTGCGTAGTGCAGAGGGGTACAACCATTTTGATTGACCGAGTTCAGCTGAGCTCCTTTGGATATTAGAGATCGCACAATATCTTCTCTGCCTGCAGATGCTGCAATGTGGAGAGGAGTCCAAGAAGCCTGGGAAGCAGTGCATCACATTTAGACAAGCCAATCTAAAACATCACAAACATTACATCTGTGTACAAATTACTCAGTTAATTGACTAGTTCACAAATTGGAAGGGGGTGGG
>OMLF01015241.1:45495-100697 GCA_900302615.1 Holocentrus rufus
GACTTAGAGATTTTCACAGAGGCTTTCAAAAATTTCTTCCCCCATGCAAGAACATGATTTGACAAAATAAATTGCTTTATGTGCACATTGTGAATAAATAATTTTTGTAATCTACAATACAGTATATCAATATATTACAACAGGCAAGCATTGCTGCATTATAGTCATAGACATGTAAATCAAGTCACCTTTCTAATTTACGACAAACAAATTATATAAATGAATAAATGCTGTGATAAATGCATGGGCCAAAGTCTCTGTGAATGATACAATTAACGTAATCCAGTACACTGAAGAGTGAACGTAACAGGTGAAAGGCTTTCAAACGAAAAGGAAGTGTTCAGAATATTTTAAAATCCATTACATCATCTTGCAGATTCACTTCCACCCCCAGATCAAGAAGAAACTCCACAATATCGGTGTGGCCAGCAGAACAAGCCCAGTGAAGGGCGGTTCTGTGGTCCTGAGAGGAGAGAAAGACGAATATAAAAACACGGAAAACAATAGCAACAGACTTCAGTTCACTCTGATTGGTAACGTCAGCTGAATGACACAAATGTGATGAACCAGACATTCAAATTCTGCCCTGTTTCATGCTTTCATACCTGGTCCGTTTTGCAGGCGAGCGTCTTATCTGATAAAATACATTGCTTCAATTTTTCAAACTGCCCCGTGTAGGCAAAATTACAGACCTCGACATTTGATACAGAACCCTCCATTTAAGTGCGTATTAAAAGTTAGCGAAATCAAACTGATATTGGCTATACTGCTTTCTAATAAATGCTAGTGGCTTGTGTTGTCAACATTGGTTTGAACTCAAGCAATGACTCAGGAAATTAACAATTATACTTCCGCCTTGAAACGCCGGGTTTCCCCTTTCAAAATAAAAGATTATCGTGGCTTCCACGCCATTGGATTCAACACGGGGATTTTATTTTGAAAAGTACACTCAGTGCCCCAAGGAAGTAATGCATACTGGGAAATGCCTCTGTTATTAGCTGCTAGCTAAACGGAGTAGAAAAAGAAAGACATTTTATGAATGATTAAACAGATTTTTCGGCTATCGTCTCAGGCTTCGGTGATAAGAACACTTTTGATCCAGTGACCGTTAACGTTACCTGTACACATGGCGTCTACACTGGTGAGACTTAGTGCCTTATTGTTATTATCAATTAGCGTAAATTTCAGCTAGCTGGGTAAACCATTTTTCTGTGTGATCCACGTTTATTACTGCTAGCTAGCCAGCAACGCAGTAAGTAGCTAGTTAAGCATAACTGTAATTATCAACAAGAATAATACGTGCATTGCTCTCTGAAGTACAAACATAAACGAGGATTAGTGCCTTGATGACAAAGAACAGAAATAAGAGACAGTTTGATCACTCCTGTTTGCTTTGTTGATCCTGTGATCATCACATCATGGTTATGCTTCTTGAAGGTCAGGATCATGCTCAACACTTTATTCGTGATTACTGATTGTCCCACCAGGATTTCAGGACCCACGTCGACCAGTCGTGCAGATATTCCGAAGAATTTGTCAACATTTATTATGACTGCATGGATAAGAAACGGAGGGTAAGCGATCATCTTATTTGGTTATTTGAGCTAGAAAGTCTAACTGTGAATATGAGTGTTCTATTTTAGCCGTGTTGAATTTTGCTTTATTTTTGCTTCAGAATCTGACGCGACTCTACCTGGACAAGGCGACTTTGGTGTGGAATGGAAATGTGGTGTCAGGACAGGATGCTCTGGGCGAGTTTTTTGAGACGCTCCCATCGACCGAGTTTCAAATTCAGACACTGGATTGTCAGCCAGTCCACGGTGAGACGAGTTCACTGGATGGATCTATTCCCTTACCATTTTCTGTCTCATCAGCTGAATCTCTGAGGATAGTCTTAAGGACTTTGCTACGAGTTGACTCGTAGCAAAAGGATTATTTGTCCCATCTACAAGGCTTTGACCCTTACACTTAGTATTATGGGTCGCTTGTATGTTGGTGATCAAAAATATTAAGCTTATTCTGCTGTTGAGCTCATTATACTGCATTGGAGCTTATCAGTGGCCAAGAGTCAGCATGTTAAGCAGATCTAAAGTGTATATTTGTGTAACTGTGAGTTTGAGCCAGGGAATTACTGTGAATTTACATGGACGCTGCCACCTGGGTTATTAAAAGTTAAACAATATTATGTTGACATTTTAAACATACAATTTACATTGGTTCATTCATCAATCGTCAATTCCCTCCTCATTTACAGAACAAGCAACTCAAGGGCAGACTACACTGCTTGTGGTGACTGGTGGGATTGTAAAGTTTGAGGGGAACAAACAGCGCTTCTTCAACCAGAACTTTCTCTTGACTGCTCAGGCTTCACCCAACAGTGACCAGCCTGTTTGGAAGATCGCCAGTGACTGTTTCCGTTTCCAAGACTGGAATAGCTGAGGCTCTATTTACCTTTTTTAGTTTTTTTTTTTTTAATTGTACTCTTCCACTTAACAGTGGTGATTTTGTAAATTGAAATGGAGTTTGATTTGATTGTTAATACTGTGTTTTATAATAAAATGAAAACACCAGACAACACTGAATACAAAAAGACATTTACTCACAACAAATGTTGCACAAAGTATCTGATCCTTATAATGGAATAAATATAAACAGTATCACCAAACAGCTTATGGTAAGGAGTGACTGGCAAAGACCATGTTAAATTTTAATGAAGCAAATTCATCAACAAGACAACACTTGGAAAATACATGAAAAAAAAAACATTCCTATAATATTCAATTGAACAGATCTTGTTTTAGATAACCTCTTGAGACCAAATTGTACATTAACCCATTGTTTTAACTGAGGTAAATATGCACAGTTTTACAATATGCCATGATCTCTATAGCAAACGCTGAAAAGCATCTTAGTAGCTAAGTTCGGCATGCTTGCTTTTGAATAAATAAGGTGCTCACAAGAATTTGACAGAAGTACTTTCTATACAAATACTCCACTACTAATATATTAAAACATTTGCTATTATAATCTTCCTGAGTCATGTAGATGTTTACACATTTGGTCTGACGGTCCCAATGAATTATGACACAAAACAAAAATAAAAGTATACAAAATAAAGCAATATCTTGGTTGGCCAGGATAATTGGATAGCATGGAGAGAGATAAGCAGACCTGACCATGAGTAATGCTTGTTTTGCAAGTTCCAAGTGCTGTAACCCTAGGCCTGTCATCCTCTCTGTGTGTGGAGCTATTATACTAAAGTATCAGGTAAACCTTACGTGGCAGTTAAGCCATTCATGTAACAAATCCCTACACTATTCGCTTTGTTCTAAGTGCCACCTACTTCTGCGCAACTGCACACAAGTACTGAAAACTGAAGGCACAGTAACGTCACTACTCCTCAAATTCACCAAAGAGCAACAGATGCCTCCGATTTAAACCTGGTTGAGTGATTGCTATTGTTAATATTTCAATGGAATGAGTAACAACTATGCAATAACAACACAGTACACAGATATTTAAATATATCAGTTACAAAACTGGTACAAAGAGATTTTAGTGGGTGGCAGTTAAGCGCTGTTGCGGTATCAGACCCTTTTGAACAAAATAAGAGGTGCCACTTTGGTGCATCTCGGACAATCAAAACTCATTTTTCTAAGCACAAGAATGAAAGCAGCACAGCTTAGCCGACAACTACAGCTATCTACAGCTTGAGCGTATGAGTTCAAGTCATTCTCATTTATACACGTGGGGTACACAAACAGCTTAAAAATCCAAACGGGTACCTGAAACATTTACGCATCAAAATAGTGGTTATGGTGGCAGCGGGGAGGTCTATGGTGAAATTGTTACAGTTATTTGCCCCCATACATTCTCTCTATGTGGTGGATATAGTGGTTCTTCAGCTCTTTCCTCTTCAGCTTGAAAGCATCTGTGACAAGACCTGTCTCAGGGGTCCATGGCTCCGGGCTCAGGTGCACTTTAACTGGGATCTCAAACCGTTGCAGTTTAACTGAGAGAAGAAAGAGAGAACAGTGATGCTCATGTGACACATTACAATCACTGTCCTCCTCGCTGTTAACATATTAACAACCAGAGAGATCTTGAAATCTGTTTCATATAAGTAACAATCATCAATACAGCCATATTGCTTAATGTCTTACTGGTAGCAGCGACCTCCTTGATCTCTTTCAGAACGGATCTTTCCATCTCAGGGTGAACGCAGATCTCCTCCCATGTTCCTACTATGTCTCTCTGTTTGGCCAGCGCTGTCAGCCTCTTCTGGTTGGGCACCACAAAGCTGATCACATAGTTCTGGTCACTGTAAGGACCAGACATCAAAAATTTTGATTAAAATATTCACATGTCTGAAGATTGAAATTAAGGCCAGTTAAATGGGCAAATGCAGAGTGAATGTTGTTGGGACTATCTTGGCCTCCATCCAGTGTGTGAAGGTGTCTGAATGTGTGCTCAGTCAACTTGATTTACTCACCTGTTTGCGTAAGCACATATGTTGTCTATCAGGGAGCAGCTCTTCAAAGCAGACTCCACTTTCCCGAGGGACACGTACTCCCCAGCCTGCAGTTTGACCAAATCTTTCTTACGGTCTAAATGAGAAAAAAGAAAATTTCATATTTGTAATGCTGCTATGTAATAAAGTACAAATGGCCTGTCTTTCAGGACTACAACCACATTCAACAGATCAGTGCTATGAAATTTAGTATGAATAGTGCCCTTTTCATGCTATCAGATGACTGCCATGAGCCAAAATTCAAAGAATTAATACACACATACCAACTATTTGCAGGCAGCCGTCAGGGTGGATCTCCCCGACATCTCCTGTGCAGAACCACCGCTGACCGTTCTTGTCAACAAAAAAGTCCTGATCATTGCCCTCGCTCCTGAAGTAACCCATGGTTACGTTGGGACCGCCAATCAGGATCTCACCTCTTGGGTGAGGCTTGTCATTGTTGGTGTAGCCACCTGAAAAGACAGTGTCATCAAATCATCACCCCTGTAATACAAAAATGCTTTGAAAGTACAGAATATGTCAACATGCTGTATTGTACAACATAAAGATATTTTCTGCCATACCTTCAAGCCAGTCCCTGAGTCTGATCTCACAGCAAATGAGAGGAGCTCCAACACGACCGGTGCTGATGTCAACAACTGTATATTGAAAGACAGGACATTCATAGGTTACTGACAATGCTACTTATTCCTGCCTTTGCACTTTATCCCATCCCCTCCACTCCTAAATTTCTCTTACCCTCTGTGATGGTGCCAGCCCCGCAGGTCTCAGTCAGGCCGTAGCCTTGGCCCACAGGACAACAGAAACACACATTCATGAATCTCTGAGTGGCTGAGGACAGCGGCGCACCGCCTGACAGCATCATCCTCACCCGTCCTCCCAGCAAACCCCTCACTTTCCGGAACAAAAGCCTGCAGAGACAGACAGAGAGATACTGAATGAGATTGTGTAAAGCCTGGTCCCATTATTAGTCAATGGGAGTAAAAGTCAGTTCTGCAGATGGGCGTGTGATTTAGGTACAGTATCACAACTGCACTACACCCTAAGCTCAATAAGGGAGAAATACTTGGTTCTTACGCATTGCAGAGTGGTGCGTCATAGCCCCGCTTGATCTGCTCCAGTTTATAGTTGTAGCCCAATGTAAACAGCGTTCTCTGAATGTAACTCATTTCCTGCACTTTGCTCATCACATTTTTGTTTATGCGATCCATAATTTCCTTTAGGAGAGAGGGGAAAAAAAATCAGTGGCATGTATCTATATCATGGTTGAGGAAAGGGAGTAAGCAGAACAGAACAAACAGTCTGGGGAACAGGGAGAGAGGGAGTGGAGAAGTGAATGATAAGGGCGTCTTACTGGCACAGCTGCCATCAGGGTGGGTTTGAGCACAGAGCTGTCTCCTTTACTTCCTTTCTTTATCTTGGTGGACTGAAGGGAACGGGAGAAAAATAGTTGAAGAGAAGCATGATCATCAAACTCCTACATTGATTAAACTAATGGCACTAATGGGAAGAGGTGACAGTAATTACAGCCAGCTACAAATCCATCTACACTATAAAAGGAAACATACAGACTAAAACAAATTATGTTAACTGCACCAAACTAGTGGGAGGGGTTACCTGGTCTGATAGTGTCTGAGGGGAGGAGTAGCCGATCCGACAGCCGTACGTCACACAGGATATCTCTGCTGTCATTTCCAGAACGTGGGCCAGGGGCAGATAGGCTATGTAAGTGTCATCGGGCCTGTCAGAGCACAAGGTTAGAAAATAAATTTAGTCTCATTCAAAGACAGGACGGTGATAGCGAGGCAGCACAACACACTCCCCAGCCTGTATGCTACAAAGTCAGACCTGCAAACAACTGACTTCTGAAAATAAAGGAGACTGTTCAACACAATAAGCCTTCACCTCAACAAACACACACTACACTTTAAAATGTATCCTATCAACTACCACACCTACCCTATCCTATGAACTTAACTACTGTAACTTTTTATGGTTTTGCAGGCCCTGTTTGAGGATAGATTTCGATAAACGCCAATTTCCCTGGGTTCATAGATTTTAATATACACAGTTTACCAATCCACTCTGTTAAGAAATGCACAGGTAATATGTCCCCTTGATAAAAATAATCACAAATGCCACTGTGCATGGAAACGGATGACGGAGGTGGGAATTAAGTGTCATTTGCATGCTACATGCAGATTGGCAACAGCTGCAAATCACCCCCAGAGAAAGTGTGTCACATCTACACAGCACACAAACATTCCAGCACAACGTCATAATAAATCCTCTTATTTATAAAAACTTAGCTGTAACTCTCTTCATAAACTGTGTGCGTCAAGGCCGAAAAAAATAACAAGTAAACATGTTGTCCCCTACCAATGGTGCACCGCCCCCCACTCCCCAACCCACACAAGGCCACATACACACTTTGATCAGTACCATGTGAGGCAGCTGCATGTAAAAACCCTATTGTTGGATTTTCATTCACTTAACATGGTATGAGATGAACAGATAAAGGAATGAATGAAATTAGATGTATTAGCTCTGAGTTTCTATTATCTAACCTTTGTTTCCACTGTTAGAGTAAAACTGTGTTAACTGATGTGCACATGCTAGTTATGAGGTGGAGAGTTCACTCCCTCCATGAGGTTGGTGCCACGTGCTTGACAAAAATCACACTGAAATGGAAAATGCCTTTTTTTTCAACATCATAGCTAATTTTCCATCCCCAGATATTATAATAATTTACCAAATTTAGATTTTTTTGTACTTTTATAGCAAACCCAACTACTTCTACATCTTGGAAAACTGCCTTCTATAGTAAGCATGAACAAAAATTCATCCATTTTTGAACCATCACCCTCCTCCCATCAAATTAAACAACCTGTTCTCCCAGTGGTTTACATTTTTCACAGATGCCTCTTCACGCTAGGCCCTGCCCAAACAACATGTTTCAACAGGAAACACACAACATGAAGAGGGCATGCCAGGCCTTTTCAAATACCTTTTCATTGTGACTTTAAGGTTGTACAGGTTGTACATTATGTAACTCACTACTTCAGATTATGAAGCCTGTCTTTGTTTATTCCTGTGTATATTTGTGTGCATCCCTGATGATAACATAGAGCATTGTATTTGTAGTGATATAACTAGAATGGATAGAAAGTACACCTTTAAGTTTAATTCTGCATTTAAATGAACACAAATAGGATTGTTTGAGGATATTTAGTAGTTGCGTCAATACAGGCACAATTTTGTACATGCAAGTTTATAATGTCTGAACAGAAGGAGAATCTAATAAAGTAGGCCACTGTTATGCATTTATCCCGCTCTGTTCTGTATATTTCAGCAAACTAGTCTATATTCAGACAGAAAGAGGATATGTGCAATGTCATCTGCTGTAACTGAGGATTAAAATCTACTGCGGGACCTCATCCTGTCTCTTTACCAATACTGTGTGGTTAATAATACTTCCTCAACATCAGTCATATAGACCTTGACTCGCTATCACACCCTGAGCACAGAATGAGAAATGATAAGCTCAACAAAAACAGCAGCCATTTTACTCCTCCACATCACATCTTGATGGTTACTCAGATTTTCAAAGCTTGTCCTTATCCAAAATTTAGATTGTTTAGAGTGTTGCCTACATATCTTTATTAACCAGATCGCTTATTTTTGCTCGCAAATATAGCAAATACAATATAGAAATTTTGCTGGCTCGCTTTAGCTGGGGAATGATAGAAAAAAAAACACTGTACAAATGAAATGACATCCATAGTGACCAATACTGACACTCACCCTAGTCCAGGGATCCGTTCACACTGGCCTGTCATTCCAGCAATCAAGTTACTGTGGACAATCATGACTCCTTTGGGTAAGCCTGTAGAGCCACTGGTGTACATCACCACAGCCAGGTCTGAGGGCTGGGGCTTCAATATCTCCCTGGCCACTGAAAGGCAATGTAGATATACTTGAATGTGATGGAAGCTGTTGGATATTGTAGTTAGGAATGTAAGTGGGTACACAAAAATCAGGACAAAAGCAATATCTCAGGGATGAATGGAAGTTATGAGTCAAACATGGAAAAAAGGGCTACATCAGACAGTGCACTACGTACTATTTTCAGGCTGTGCTCCCAGTTCTCGTACAGCCTGCATGGCATGGATGGTGAGTCCTGCTGGGTAGCCTTCTGTGCTCACTTTCTTCTGGTCTACATAGATCACATGCTTCAGCTTTGGGATCTTCGGAAGCACGTTCTGGACACAGAAAAAATCAATAGATAAATAAGAGGACAGAACTGCTGTCCCAATAAAACAAACATATGTCGTCTCTTACAAATCAGAGGATTGCCTGTTGGTACAGCATATCTATAACAGGCAGCAGAATGACCTAAAGATACCATCCAATTGAATCAGTGGAAGACCAAAGTTAAAACATCTGATGAGTGTTCAGGAAAGCAAAAATCTGTTTCAGACAAAAGATCCCAAACTACACATATTGTATTATGAATCACTCTTTGTGGTGGCGGCCCTTAAGTTTAAAACTTACATTTTTTTTTTTTTTTTTAAATCAATTCAAAAGTCAACAATTATCTATACACTGCCAGTTAAGTCAGACTAATCCCACAATTTTTGGTCCAAGAAAACTAAAATCAAAACACTGCAATGGCAGACACATACAAACAGTTCTACTGTCAGGTTTATTATTTCGTCAGTTTTAAAACACAAAATTTAACTGAGACCTTATTTGAATTATTCAAAACACTGTTGGTGAATAGGATTAGGGTTAGCCGTCATCAAGCTGTCAAAGTGTAGTTAGCATATTATTACATAAAGATATTTTACTAGGAAAATACGCATTAATCATTTGCCTTTGACCTGATGACTTTGCATCCTGGTGAAGCACACAGTTTAAACAAATCCTTACACGTCACCATGTGATCCATCTTATTTTTCAGCTTTCACTTCCCTAACTTCGCCCACATTCACTCTCCATTGTGACAGAGCAGATTTTGCTGTGTCAAAAATAAAGTGACCGCAGCCAACGCTATATTGTCATGCAAAATTATATGTTGAATTTAACTTTGTCAGAGTGAAAATCATCTGTCTTTATCCAGCAAAATACACCAGCTTGATTTTTGCATACTGTAGGGCAGAGAACCGCTTGTTCAATAATGGATCTTGTATTTTCTTAAATTTAAATAATTCTCCATAGACACTGCCTTCTACTGCTCTTGGGTTATTTGCATCCCTCAGTCAATTCATCCATGTGCCAGCAGAAGCTTGCAGGAGTCTGAGACAATCTGTATGTGTTAAGCTGTTTGCACTGGAGATAATTTGCTGGCCCCTGCATCTGACAACTTTGATTTAATGAAATTCGATTTTGCTTTAGGCTCAGATTATCACCTCATAATGATTTTCAGGGCTGCCTACGTGGGTAGGCAGGATTTTTCGTAACATGATTATCTCTCTACTCATGCTCTAAAACAGGAGTTCTGATCAGGTTGCTGTAAGGATAACATTTATTCAAGATGGAGGGTGTTCGCTTACTTTCAATTTATTCTCAAGCAGTTCCAGGCTGGTAATGACATGTGTGACTCCAGTCTCGTTCAATCCAAATGCAACTGCCTCCTCTCCCAGTGTGGCGTAGAATGTCACCACTGTAAAGGATAAAAATATTTAGTGAGCGAAAACAGAAAAACGTTATAGAGTAGTGTGATTTCTGTTTAGCCACACTGCATGAAAGTCTTACATGGGAAGTTATACTTGAAGCAGGCCTGGGCAGTAATCATCCACTCTGCTCTTGTCTCGCAGAAGATGGCAATGGTGCTTTTAGGCTGCTGCCCGAGAGCTGCCAGTCCACTGCCAAACTCTCTGACCACCGTGTTCACCTCCTGATAGGTCAGCCATTGATACTCCCCCAGGATCAGCTGGCAGAAAGAAGAGTCAGTTATAAATGAAGCAGTTTCGTATTTACAATTACGCATAAATGCGTGACTAATACAGTGAGGCTTGGGAATACACACCTTTTTGAAAACTTTACCACTGGGCTGAGTCTCGTTCTCTTCACTGAGTACATCTCTGGTGCCAAGACAGTCCGATTGTCCGAAGCGCTGCACAGCATGCTCAAACAGTTTATCCAGGGTGTCCTTGCCGGGGAAGTCCTCCCTGGCCAGGGTTTCGAAGTGGTCCACAGAGCGGTAGGGTCCCTCCGTGTTGCCTGTTGTAGAACGGGCCTTGATCCGCCTGGAGAGGGCTGTCTTCTGCCCAGCACCGGTGAAGTAGTACCAGGGAAGGAAGGAAATGACGGAGTACAGCCATACCAGGAGGTGGAGTGGGAAAAGGAGAATGCTGTGGAGGGCAGAGTCTGTCTGGAGACCCATATTGTTCAGTGCAGTGGTACGTAGGGTGAGGAACTGGTTGGGCAACAAGTGGTGAGGCAAGTTTTAGATCAAGAGCTGTCCTTAGTAGGAGGGGTGTCAGAGAGGAAACCTGACGATGAGAAAAGCCCCCAGCATAGAGGATTTCAAGAATCCAAAAGCAGTAATATTTAATATTACAGCTCAGATGAAAACCCTGGTCGTCCAAAAGCCACACCTAAAGTAAGAACAAAATGTAAAAGGAAAGTAGCATCAGAATACAGCCAGATAAAGGGAAAACCAGAGGCAGAATTGCTTGTCACCCAGTAAATCTGATAAAGGCTGACAGTATTTTGATAAGATTTTCTGTATCTGAGCAGCGTATCAGTCACATTGCAAACAGCCATGAAAAGGATGTGGTAGGCTTTGCTTTCATAAGTAGGTCCAGAGGCACATCTTCCTCAAAAGTAGAACCAAGACAAAACCGACCATTGTGAAACGAAGGAGTAAGCTAGGCTAATTACAAAGTTCACCTCTTAACTCACCACCATCTAACCTCAACTTCAATCCGTTCCAGAATGTAATTTAAAACATTCTCCCGATAAACACCTCTTGAACTCTTAGGAATGTTCTATTCTGGCAAAGAACTGCAATCATATTTACCTGTGCTGTGGCAAGCTTACCTCCTGTCTGCACACCACAGCGCCGTTCTGTCTGTCAATGTTTGAGGTTGCGTTACGTTAGGTTACCTAGGGTGTGTCACAACTATGCAAATTACCCTCTCTGTATCCTTCAGTAATACCCTAACTGACAAGGATGTAAAAAACACCTGTTGCCACTTGGCTCAGTCATAAACAAACAAGATAAACAAGAGGGTGTTTGACATGTCTGGGATGGATGCTGTAAGCAGATTTGAGATAGTTTCAGTGAACAAACCAGCCATGAGCCAATGACCATGGCCTTGTCAGTTACACTGGAGAGGATGAGCTATGGACAACCAATGACATCACTCTTGAGGCTCACCCCACTCAGTAGTCAGAGAAAGGCCACTCTAGGGCAAGCTCAATCCACTATTAACCTGTCATTGCAGGATAACTGATGGCATGCAAACTCAGTGAAATCCTTGTTGTGTTTTAACTAAACAGTGAAAAAAAAAAAGATCTAAAAAGCAGGGCTTCGCCAAGAATAATGTTACTTGAAGAGGGTGGCGCTGGACAATCTACCGATGACACTGGTTAAAAAGTGAATGCACTAAGAAAAAGCAGGTCTGAGATCAGTGTTCTAGTCTCATTTGATATAACATCTGACTAGTCTGATCTGAGGATGTATGTTATGTCCATGAAATTATATGAACACAGGGTCAATGATTAACACATGCAGTAGAACTATGACGCATATGTAGCCTAAGTTTAAAGTTTTATTTTCTGCCACTGAAAATTATGTACATTTTTATTGTTCCAGTAATTCTCAAGAATACACCTCTGATATGAGTAAACCTTTGATTTATTTAAAAATGTGCAATATTTTATGCAAGACTAAAATAAATGACTTTTTAACAGCAATCACACTATGTGGTGATATTTCCAAATCTCCAGTCAGCTTTTAGCATTTATTTAATGTAGAATCTATGGAATCTGTTATTGACCCTTTTAAATGTTCAATTTCATTATTCTGTTTGTGATTTCATTATCACAGAAACTATAATGCTGCATCTATTCCTGTTAAATTACACTAGATATTGGCAAAAGTGTCCACAAAGTTGGTTTTCACTTCAAAAACAAAGCAGCTGAAAAGCAGTTTTAATGATATTCAAGGCTAGACTGTCTTGAATATCAGACTTGAAGGAATAACACAGATCATTCAAATCATTTAATTTGCAAGGCATTAATATGCCTGGTATAATTAAACTAGTCTGGCACAAAATTAGGACAAGTAATGGAAATAAGCCTTGCCTTGATGTGTAAGAGTATGTGTGAGACTTGGTACACCAGCAGTAAAGTTGAACACGTCAACTTTTCTATCGAATGTACTGCGGGGCACATATGAATCAATTACCATTTCCATGGCAACATTTGGCAGACATTTTAGACATATAAAACGCTACCACTGGAGATTACAATCACACATCAGGCAATGTCCATTTAAGTTCAGTATTCCTTTTGGGCTCGTTTGTTTCTGAGATAAATCTGTTCAGATTCAAACAGCTACCCCTAACCGCCCGAAGCCCTCATGATTACACATGTAAATGAAACCAACAAAACACAAATTAACTGGAGGAGATGAAATTGTTCTTTTTTTAACACCGTCTTTCAGATGAAGATGCCTTTTGAGACCAATTCACCCTCGGTAAAAATTCACACTGGCAAACACTGTCAACGGCACACGACAGAGGCGGGATGGCATGAGAAAAGATGACAAAGCATCCGCATGTTGCTAACGTTAATACTGCTAATATCATTTGAGCAATGCTAGGCGAGATGATTGCTGAGGGTATAGGACCGTTTCGATATTGCCCTCACAAATTAACCCAAAAACAAATCTACAAACGGATAACAGCATTAACGAGATCGCAGTGAACAGCAAGCGAGTGATACCCAGCTTAGCCGGCAAGCTTGTCACATTCTTACCTTCAGCGGCAGCAACAAAACCCGGTCAGTCGATGTCTGCCTTGCCAAGAAAAATGACCGAAAGTTACCTTTTCTCAGACACTAGAAACCCGGAACTGCTACGTCATCTGATTCCATATTTCTGGACCAATGAACAGTCGAAGCAGGTTTTTCCTCACTGCCCTCCCTCCCCAAGGTTTATTTCATGACATATTTTACAGGATGTGACGCTTGTGCGTGTGTTTATATCTATGATTTTGTACGGTTTCTCGGCAGGCAGTAAAGTCATGATTAAAATATTTCTGGAAAAACCCAGACAACCAATTGCTATACTATTTCTAGCGTCATAATCATAGACATCCATGGCCATTATATTCAGTAGTTAGTTTGATGATATTCAACGTACTTTGTTTTTTGGTTTGTTTTTTCCTGTTTTTCTCCTGTTTTAATACTCCTAGCGGGATTATAGTCTCCATCTAAAACATATCGGAGTTAGTTCGAAAAAATCACGTGAAGCCAAATGGTTATACTAAAATGAAAACAAATGTTTATCTTAATTGTTACAACTTATATTTTGTTATAGTTTAAGCAATCTAATGATAGGCGTATATACTGCAGGAAATCACATTATAGTAATTTGCAGTAATCCGATTAACTCTGTCACTATTCTGTTGCGTTCTTGTGTCTATAATTTTGGCCCTGTGTTTTAGGTCTGAAATTTTTAATGGTGACCTCCTCAATTCTGTGTTTAAAAATTATGTAGACGGTCTTTAAAGATCACAGACTGTTAAAGTGGACCATGACGTGAAATACTGCAGCTAAGCCTATCTTTGAAATATATATCTTTTATACTACTTATCCCAGAGAGTTACAATATGTTTTTGCTTTTAAAGAAAATTCTCTTTGTATAAAGTCACGGGTTCTTATGTTTACTCTAGATATTAAAACTGACAAAATGCTTAATAGAAATGATCGGCTACAGTAAAAGCTGTGTCATATAAGCTTGGGCCAAAACGCTTAAAACATTAATAGGCCAGGATTACGTCAAGGGGCTGAAATATCATTAATAAATTTATCTGTATATTATTTTGATGGAAGGGACCCAAAGATTCCGCCAGAGGCGTGTCGCCCTCTTGTGGATGTCTATGGTAGTACAGGGTACATTCAATTAATAGTACAGTCAATCTTTAAATGGAAAATTGATCGTCCATCGTTGATTGAAACGACTTGTACACTGTCATGGGCGACTCCACCCCCCAATAATACGATAATTACTGATAACACACAATGGACTTCATTGTGGGTTACAGTTTACCCTCAAAATAATAATACAGTTGACTGCTTACAAGAAACTATTTTGTATTTGTCACTGGGTTCAGTCAAAATAGAGGGGGTCCAGCATCCACACTGAATTCTTAATTTGGAACCATGTGCCAACAAAAGGTTCGTCTGGCCTTCACCGGTGCCTTGTACGTATTTGTTGTCTTGTCACTGGCAGCATGAATGGGTATTTGTGTCCTTTACAGTATTTTTTTTTTTTTTTTGGCTTAAAGGGTGCACATTGAGGCCGAGTATAGCATCTGTAGGAGGCAGTATTGTCAACTGAGCTATATGAGTAAGATAAGGCGCGCATGTTTTGTGAACCAGACAAGCGCTTGTGTAACAACGATCGGTGATGATTTTTGTCTACACAAAACGCTGGAAAACTGTGGATGTTAGATTGTGTTGTTGATGTGTATTATCTACTTTTCATTGTGCAATGCGCCGTTCATAACTAAGCGAACTGCAGGCAGAGTATACTTCTGTGAAGTATACTTCACAGAATGTTTTGAGTGTCAGTTTTGAGTGTCAGTTTCAGAATAATGATTACCCATTGAAATAGATTGCTCATTCACTCATTCAGTTTGTATAAAACACCATATCTGACATATGTAGCCATGCATTTTCATATGCATGCAAAGAACAATGTTGGGTCACATACCATGATGCATTTAAGAGAAGTTGATCGTTATTACCCTGTAGTATTTTATTCTTTTACAATGATTCATTAAAATCATTAAAAATAAATGAATAAATAAATTAATTAATTAAAAAAAAAAACTTTAGATGCCCCATAAGTTGCCTAAAGGGTTGGTATTCCTCTTCTTTTACCTCCTCCCTGCTGCAACAAAGCAATTTACCTGCGGAGATCAATAAAGTTTTCTGAATCTGAATCTCCTTTCCTCCTGTGCATCCTCAGCCTCCTCCGCCTCCTCCTCCTCCTCCTCTTTCTTCTTCTTAATAGCAGTATCATGATACAAAAGCAATCCGTCTAAATGGCACCCTGGTCATATTGGCTAACTAAATGACTATTTTTTATCATACGCAATAATTAAACAATTAATAGTTAATTATACTTGATACAACACAATGCTAGTTACTATGTAGCATATATGGATTCATGTATTCATTCATTCAGGTTCATTGCGATCCCGCATTGTCAACTCCACCCACACGGACCACAGTGTATTAAAAACATTCGCACCAAATCACTATTGCCCCCACGTGTCTCCTATCTGTTGCACAAAAACATCACGAGTTGCTGCTGCAGCTGTGGTAGGAACAGTGCACATGGTAGCATTAAGCATTTGCTTGCTGGCCGTTGCGACGACACCACACAACTCCAACCTTGATAGCAACTTGTTATTTATATTTCTTTGCAAGTTAGCTAGCAAGTTGAAGTTTGATAATTTTTAGGAAGTGGTAGTTTAAACAGAAAGTTAACGTTATTTTTGTGTAAGGATATTAGCAAACGACTGGCTACGTTCCTGTGCGACTTTCAAGGCGTATAATTTGAAGTTACATTTTCTCCGTGTGCAACAACCTAGCTTCTTCAACAAACGCTAAGTATGTCGGCCAACACAAATCAAGTTAAAAGCTGCCCCATTCCCACCAGGGTGCTCACCCTGAAGGACTGGTCTCAGCTGCCCGACTGCTACAGCCAGACACCCGGAGGAACCCTTTTCTCCACCACACCTGGAGGTAAGAACTTTTAAACAGCATTGTTAAGTGTTAAAGTACTTTTCTCCCAAGATGAAGTCAAGATGAGTCGAACTTTTGCTGCTCTGAAATGTGTTTGTGCATGCATGCACGTACAAAGACAAGCTCTCGCGAGATGCTAACTCGTGGCACTCAACGATAACTCACTTGAAATTCACATCCAATATTGCACATCATACATAAGAATCAACCATGATTTTGTATTTTTTTTTATCTTAGGTGAAGAAATTAAGATCAAGGCATCCCAACTCTACGATTAGCATCCCAATCAGTGTCACTTGACTGCTGGCTTCATAGCGAACAAATTTTGTTGACATGGCAAAGTAAACAAACTGGTTCACGTGGTATATCAAACAAGTGAACTCATGAAAAAAAAATCCCACCATGACAATATGGGCTCTGATCACAACTGACGCTGCAAGAAAAGCATTGACGTCAAATAACAACTGGAGCTGGCTCATCCGTGACCTGTGATTTAGAGGGGGTGTATGTCGTTTGTCTCAAGCGGTCTGAACAGTGATTGGTCTTGGTAGTGGTGAGGGAGTGGGAGGCTGTCCTGTCCTTACCTCTAGCCCTCTGCCTTGCATTTCAGGAACAGCAGAGAACATTCTGTACAAGTTAGGAGGACAAGTAATGCAGTGCATAGAAGTAGCCTGTGCTGTATGTTAGAATGCAGGATATTGGTGAAAGGTATAGTCCTGTTTCTTTATTCTTTCTTTCTTTCTTTCTTTCTTTTTAAATTTATTTTGATTATCCTTTGTCCCAAAAATGAGGTGTTGCTTTGAGTCACCCATCAAGTCAAGACAGTTACTAATTAACAGTGTAGGAAATTTGGTACACTGACAAGTATCTACTTATACTGTATTGTTCTGTAGGTTATGTGCAAGAAGGTAAACACCATTTCAGTGAGTCATGCCATGTGTTTCCACCAAGCCAAGGGACTGAATGCAGAGCCCTGTTTTGCATAACTGCCCTGCATAGTTAGGCTGCTTTCCACTGCATTGCTTGTGCTAGTTTGCATTCCAGCCCCTTTGTTTCGCCCCATTTTCCTCTTTCACCCTCCTGTTTTGTTCCCCCTTTGTCCAGGATGGGCCTCTCACCAGTCAGTTATTACATAACATGTTTTTCTTTATGAAGTGGGTGAAGTGATACTGTACAGCATGGTTCAAACTCCAGTGCAGAATAGCAGGAGCAGCAGACCACTCCCTGACTTAGTGTACCGCTGGGCAAACTTCACTTTATCACATCATGCCGTCTGAGACACAGGTAGTTTTCATGTCCCTTTGGCCAAGTTTTGACTTTGGACTCGTGACAGACTGATAATATTAAGCCAGATATGCAGCGAGGCATTTTGACATGTGAATTTGGCAGTGGTTGTGTATGCAATTGGTGTAGGAGATAAAATAATTTCAGCTCTAATTGGAACATTGAGGTGGGATGTGCAGAAGACTGTTGATCCTTGTTTGTTCTTATGAGGAGCAACTTTGAGGAAAGTTGCTCATGGATACACACCTGGGAATGTTGCTTCAACTGGCAATGCTAAGTCCTAACGGAGCCAGAGGAGGCCACACATGGGTTTAATCTCGAGGCCTCATGGTCCAAAGAGAGAACGTGCTCATGTGCTCTCATTTCCTAGAACTGCTTGCAGTGGCAGCCTTCATCCCTCCCCTCCTTCCTACATAGAGAACAGGGTGTGTTAGTTTGGCATCTGTCCAGCAGCCCTGTCGACCACGAGGCTGAGCTGACACAAACACACACACACCACCTCGGGGGTATTTCACAAAACAGGATTAGAAGGTTAGCCAGCTAACTGTGAAAAAGGTTATGCTATATACCACTGATAGCGATTTGAATCTGCTGTGTAAAACAAAACTTGAACGTTAGGTTTAGGAATATGATTCAGTCATGCATGTTGGTGCTTGCTAATAATAAACAAAATCACTGAAGGTATTTTGAAACATTGGCTAACTTGCTAATCCTGGTCTGTGAAATTCTCCCCTTTTGGCTCACATCCCCTCTACAGCACTGGAGAAGTAAACATAACACACTGAACATATTCTACTAACTGAGCTGTTGCTTTGATCATATAAAATTCCAGCAGGTCTGTTGTCTTTAGGCTTTAAGATAGTTTACCAATAAACTCAGTGGTGTTTGTATACTACAGATAATTACTTTGTCCTTGAGTAAACCTCCGTCTCACCCCCCAAATCCTTCTCCTATATGCAGGTACCCGCATCATCTATGACAGGAAGTTTCTGCTGGAGTGCCGAAACTCACCCATCGCCCGGACTCCACCATGCTGTCTGCCCCAGATCCCTGGGGTAACAGTACCTGCTACGCACCCCATTGGGAAGCTGCAAGACCTCAAAGAGGAGACTGAGGAAGAGGAGAAGGACCTTGCAGGTAAATTCATGTTTACATGTTGAAACCAAGATTGAGAAAACTTTTCCATACATCACATCTCTCACACTTTCAGTTTTTGTTGTTGTTTTTCTTTTAGCCTTTGAAATCTACAAGAAAACAATGTAGCAACTTATTTAACTGTCAGTGTAAGGTCTGTACAAACCAGACATGTTGTGCAGAGCAGGCATTTTTTTTTGAGTCATCATGTTATTATGAACTTAGTGCAGTGGCAGCCATTTAACTTCTGCTCACAGAATCTCAGTCAGCATTTTATGTGTTCATGAGTGTTATGACATCTGCTAGTTTTTCAGATAGCCGAGGCCCAGCTTGTGTTTCCGCAGTGTTTTTTCACATTGTGACTTATTGAGGACGTTGTATAGGGGTGAAGCCACAAGAGTTCAGTCATTATCACCAATTTTTATAGTAGTCTTTTAGTGTTTGTTGCCCTCCTTAGCCTAACCAGGCTTTTAGCACCTTCCAAACTAGGCCAGTGACAATGTCGTTACATGCTACATATTTGATAGGCTATCTTTTTGTACCTGTCATACTGATAGTGTGTGCTGTTCATCTGTTTTTGCTGAGCAGTTAGGAAAGATATCCAAAGTTGTCTGGAAAATTTGCATCCTTACTGCCCATGTCACTGCCTTTTGTGTATATCTAATCTAATGGCTATCTGCAACATTGAGGACAATCAGTTATTGGAGATAAAAGACTGTTGTTTTGGCAATGACCGTACAGAAGGATTCTTTCTGGCAGTGTATAGCGTCTGTAGACACCGGTCATGGACAAGCTGAGATAGCGGTTTGTTTTGTAGCAAAATAGCCAACCGTTCATTTATCCTGCTTCGTTCCTCCTGTCAAGATAAAGACCATGGGGATTAGGTGTGACCTGCTTTTCCTGCTTCTCTTGTCTGGGTTGGTAAACTTAAATATATATAGCAGGCTTTGGATTAGGAGGCTGCTCTCATTTATTCAAGTGTTTATTTTTTTTTTGTGTTTTATTTTTTACATTGACATCAGAGATAAGAGCTGCAGCTTGGACCTCTTCCCTGCCATCCGTTATCAGGGTGTGGCCAAGCTTGATGTGCTAAAACACATGCCAACTGATTGTGAATTTTCTCTTTTTCTTTTTTCTCATTCTTGCCTCTCTCTTTCTCTTGAACAGATGACAACCAGTTCGAGATGGACATCTGAACTCCTGTATTACCTCCTGTGGAGAGTCATGTTTCTAAAGACCCCTATACGTTACACGTCCACTTCCTTCTTTTTTTTTTTTTTTTTTTTTTTAAAAAAAAACCTTTTTGAGGAACCAAAAAGAGAAACAAAACTGTAGGGTGTTTTTGACCCTAAAAAAGCATCAGAGTATTAAGTGAAGAACGGACAATAAATGAGAGGATTGGTGGCACACTCACCTCAGAGTTGCAGCAGGAAGGAATTGATCAGTTTTGATTTCACGTCTTTTATGATTTATTTTCTTTGTAAATACAATTATGGTACTATGTTGCCTGTTTTCTAAGCTAGGGGATATGAGATGATTACAGTACGACATGTAAAGTAGGGTTTTTCACTGCAGGTATCAGTTTGTTTTTGTTTTATTTCCCCCCCAAAATGGAATGCTGATTCCCCTTGTGATGACCATACAAGGGTCTCCTAATTTGTGGGGGTTCAGGGCCTACTGAAAGTCAGCTCCTCCCCTTTTTTGTGGAGGGAGAGATGTGAATAATTTCCATTAATAAAAAAAAAAAAGTTAAAAATCAAACTGTCAACATGTCTGTGTGGGTTTTACTTAAATGCACAAAACACTCAAACACTAACAATATTTTAGCCCATATGTAGGACACTGTTATTCATTTGTGGCGGTAATATGGATAGGTGAAAATGTTATAACCCATTTTAAATATGTAATAGGTCTTTGGGTCCTGAAATATGCTTTTAAAAGTGCCTACAGCTTTATGGTTAACAGCAACATTGAGGCCACACAGCCGTGTGTGTAAGGTTTGTCTTCAACACACCCTCATAAAGCCTTGTGGAAGTTATTAACATGTGACCACAGAAACCTATGTCATGATGTCCAGCAGCTTCATAAACAGTTACATAACTGCTGCATGTATGCTCTATTACTCTACATGTGGAATTTGTTAAGAGGCATGAATGGTATTTTAATGTGTTAGTGGAAATACTCCACAATAGTGAAAAAGTTTCTGTATATATAACAGTGGCCTTGTTTAACACCCGCACCTTCTGTCCAGTATAAGACAGTGTCAAGTATTTCTCTGTGGTAGTTGGGAACAATGTAGGACTGTATTTGTTCTGTACGTGCTCTGTTGGTGTGTTAGTGTAATACTGACAAGTGGAGGGCCGATCAAACCCCTCTACACAGTGTGCAGTCAGCCTCTCACGCTGTATCAGCATTAGGTCAGGGCTTAATACACTGATCTATACATGAGACAGACTGTAGGAGTGGCCTGGTCTAGAAACCACTGAGCCAAGCCAGGGAGCGTAAGGAATGGGGGCAACTGCAGCCCAAAGGCCAAATGTATTGAAACCCCTTTGCAGGGTGGGGGTTGAGAGCAAGTTGAGTATTACACCTGCTGGTTAAATTTAACTTCTATTTTGGCATTTGGTTTATCTGAGCAGTCTGTCATCTCAACTATGTCATGGTGGACTTATCGATTATGCATAAATTATTTTGAGCGTATGATGCAAGTATGGCCTCATAACCTTCAGGAAACATTTGTTTTGGGAATGCTGATTCCTCATTTTGGATCTTAAGGCTGCTGCCCAGTTTAAGTCACATACATGTGCATGTACATACATGTAGGATTTGAAGCTATGAGAACAGATATGGTGGACCCAATGGGTTGAGTTTGAGCTGGGATGTGGGTCAGTGTGCTCAGCTGTTGTGTTCCCTGGACCTGCTGACATGACTGAGAACCAATTTGCATTGTGTTAAAGGAAAAGTGACTCTTTGGCAAGTAAGCTCTTTGATCTACCTACTGCTGTTTGACAACAAGCTGGGAGCAGTTTTAACAGTGTGTGTTCAGTATGTTGTGCACTGCAGTGCTTTTGAGAGCATGCAAAGTTAGCTTCTGCTGTCTACTAAACAGACACAGTGTGCAAACTGTGCACTGCAGGCCAGGAAATTAAATAAATAGTGGACACACAGGTGAAACTACTGCTAATCTTCTCAGTACAGGATACTATGTGCCAATTGTCAGTATGTAGTGCTTTGCTTGATCAGATATGATAGCTATCATGATGGTCCAATTATCAGAATGACAGCAAATAGAATGGTTGAGTGTGTGCATACATGTGGATATTTGTCTTGTGTTTGAGTATGCACACACAGTATTGATCTAGAAATGCTTGTTTGAACAAATTTGGGTACACATGGGCTGCATGCACGTGAGAGGGAGGCCAGGTGCAACTGTCCTTATGTATACCTTATGTGCACCTATGTGCAATAGGATTGCATAAAAAAAGGGGGGGGGATCATCCATGTATATGCATATGCATATATATGCATCTACCCACATCCACTTTAATAAATTCAAGCTCAAACCACACACATACTTGGAAAACTGCAAACCTGTACTAATTTCTTTATGGATACAAATTATATGAACCTCACAAAGTATGGCACGTTGGTTGTTTCACACATAAATATTGAGATGGACAAAATTTAATTGGCTACTTGCTGCTTTTGGGCTCTGTGCTGATGTTGGAAGTAGAATGAACTTTTGCTGACAAAGGTTTTCATTTGGTCGACATTAGCTTCATTAGAAAAGTTAACTGTGGCTGCCCTTGTCTCCTTTGGTTTCTCATTAAACTAACTAGTCAAGCACACCTGCTCATCATTTTCAATATAATTGGCCATTTATCATCCCATCCATAGTTTTATACAAATACAGTAATATTTGAAGGTTGATCATATAGTCAGGTAGATGGGCTTTCTACAAGAGTTTTATTTTACAGTAGGATCTTGGGGCATAGCTTTAGGTCTCTGTGGCTGCATTCATCCTGACAAAGTATATGACACATGACCGTGTAAATGCTTTGGCTTGAGAGCATAGCTAAAATATTTGCACAAACTGAATTTGACTGTGTCTATTTCATTACAGAAAAATCTGATCTGTTCTAGAAACTACTGTGAGTATATATTGAAATACAAATACTGATTTGAAATACACAAATACATCTTTCAAGTGTCTTGATAGAAAGTACGTCTAACTTTTGGAACTCCAGTCAAATACAAATTACAAAATGCACATTACACAATGGTAGTCAAATACAAATTTCAAATAGGTAAAAATGGACCATCTCTGTAAATGTTGATGCAATGTGTATTTTTTGCCCCAGACAGCCCATGATGGGGAATGTTTTATCTAGACTCATAAAAACTGTAATTGTATTTGCTGCCATATAAATTGTACAAACTGTTGTTTTGGAAAATGTTAGTCATGGACGACTGTAAACAACATTTTTTTGGATGACCACCACTGCCATGAGCACTGAGTTTAAATTAACCTTGGTGAACTTGCCCCATTGCCCTTTTCCGCACACAAAATAGGCCCCCTTTTCATCTCCTTGCAGCCCTATTCCCCTCTCTCCACCCCCTGCTCCCTGTAGGGAGGTGGGTCGAGGGGTGTGAAGGCTGGAAGGGGGGGATGAGGCTCTATTTTTGTCAGTCCCTCACGTTGAAGCTGATAGTACAGACTGGAGCTGAATTGCCGTGGTGACGATGTAAACAGACACTCAAACACCCGGCCTGTTTGGTCACATCTATCATGCTAGGAAAGGGAGCAGGGGTAAGCTTGGCAGTATGCTTTTCTCAGACATGCATGTACATACAGTATACTTGCACTGAATTTTACATTTTAGAAGTCCGACTGACTCTCTTTTCCACAGTGAGGTGTGATGAATACAGCAGTAAAATTAACTTCAGTTCAAAGACGAACTACAATTACAAACAACCTATTGTAAGGACCAAAAAGTTCAAAGCCCTGACAATATTCTTGTGACCACAGAATCATCATGTAGGAGAGATGTGCTAGAAAAAGAAAAGGATCTAAGGATCTAGAGAGAGGTAGAGGGAAGACACACACACGCACACACACACACACGCACGCACACACAAAGGTCAAACACTGACTCAATCACATGGTAGCTTCTGGATGGGACAGCCCTTAATTATATCTCTCGTTGCTCTATTACTATAGTCAAATCTTTTCATTTTTTAAATAAACAAAAACAACACATTTAATGTGTTTAAACGACTTCACTGTAATAACTGATAAGTTCAAAACTAAGTTGTTACTAGTTTAATCATATCATGTTTGCAAATATACAGTATCTCATACTTTGTTCCAAGCTGCTTAGTTTCTAGATTGGTGGGGATTTATAGGTAGGAAGACCATATATTATCTAAATTGTTTCGATGTCATAAATGCAGACATCTGGAATTTCAATATAACATTTCCCATATTTGTTTATTACATACCAAATATAGATAACATGGGTGTATAATGAGAAGAAATGTAGACTGTACTGTGCTGTTATATATTTGGCTTGATCTCAGGATAAGGTTTATGGTTCTGTTTGTTACACAACAGCTGTTACACCCCATAGGACAGTCTCATGCTCTGGGTAGCTGTTGTCCAGCTATTGCTTAAAGTGTCACCAGTAATAATACCTTTCACCAACATTATGTCCACGCATAACTTCAGTCTGGCTACATCCGGATTTGACATCTAACCTCAATTCTGGGTCATGGTTTGTTGGAGGAAATATTGTGTCCGTTGATATAGTTACTACACACTCATTTAGCATGGCTCATTACACGTTGCTTCATATCTGCTGCTGGCTGGCTGAAAAACACTTCTTCCTTTTAGGTTTCACTGTAAATGACAGCTGTTACTGCTGCTGCTGGTATGCTACTATATTCATACTGTTGCTACTAGCTATGTGATGCCATACCACATGGTGAAAGAATTTGGAAGAAGAACTGAGGTGGTGTTTCACAACGTTGTCTCCCTCTGCTACTGCCTGTGTGTGTGTGTGTGTGTGTGTGTGTGTGTGTGTGTGTGTACGTGTGCGCATGCATGCGTGCTGTTTGGTCACTGGAGATGGGGTGCAGCTGTACGGCCATGTCTTCACATGTTGTAGTTCACTTACACTTTGATTTAAGGTGTATGTGAGTGTGTGTTCACTTAATATCTGTCCAGACAGCACAGACAATAACAAGACTCGAGAATTGGGTTGGATCTTGGCACATGGAGAATTTCCCATGAGCCACAGCTCTCTCCTGTCATAACAGAAACTCAGCAGACTCACTCAGAAATAGGCTACTCTTCCATTAACAGAAGAATCAGAAGTTACAGAGGACAAAATACTGGGGCCTTGTAACGAGAGATGGGAAATAACAGATTACAGCTACTCTCCTTACTGTAATTGAGTGGATATTTTGATTAACAATACTTTTTAAAGCACTTTTAAAAATCTGTATTGTAACTGAATCAATTTTAATTTCAAAGTATCACCTCCTAACTTTACTGGAGTTTTATTTTTTAAGAGTGATTTCATACCTTCCATACCAAATTTTAAACCTTTTTTTGTGGGAAAAGGTACAAGGTAAAGTAACAGACAAGCCCATTATGAAAGCCAACATATTTAACCTATGTACAAATGATAGTCAAGTATGCTAAATTTACTAGTAAATCCTCTATTTTTTACAGCAGTCATTTTGACATGAAATAGCAGGGTAAAACAGGTGTTACTAATGATCAATTAAGGTTCTGTTCCAGTTAAGTGTACCAGAAGCATTCCATGAGGCAGCATCAACAATAGGACCATAGCCCTGTAAATGGAACGGAATCTTAATTAATGTGATTACTAACAACTGTGTTTACGCTACTGTTCGAGTCAAAATGGTTGCTGGGAAAAAGGGTTTGACTGCCAGACAAACAAAACAGAACAGAACACAGACGCAGACAAAAACACAGTAGCCTACAAAACAGTTTCCCTTTCCCAGTGTGTCACAATGCTCCAACAGTAACGGCCCAAACTTCATCGAAAAATAGACTGGGGATTGTCTGACATCTGCCGGGAGAAAATAAAAACTGCACCCTCCTGTCTTTGCAGCTGCAGTTGCACATTACTGGGAGACTATATGAATTAAAACACTGACACAAGTAGACAAGCCATTGGTGTACATTGATTTATTGATGATAAAAACAGCACAATAGCAGTCTAATTTATAACAATGTCCATTTTTTTATGTCTGATAACAACAACAATAAAATTCCAAGGGCGAAAGTTTCCGACATTAATTAATGATTTATAAGGATTAGTCACTCTTTTTAGGTACTTTCCAATTTCGTGTATATTTCGTCACTGGGTATGTGATATGAAATCAGCACCATCGTTCTCGCATACGATTGGACGCTCTCATCAGCGAGTGTCACAAGAGCCAATCACGTGCCCAGCGATGGAGGCCGGCAGGGACTTTTTTTATGCTTCACAAGCACACCCCGTGCCTTCCCGTTCATATGACGTCACGGTCCCCGTACGACAGATACGCACTGGGTTTTTGAGACGAGATCGAGGGTCGTTCATTGCGGTAAAAATAGAAATAAATATTTAAAATTAAACGGGGCTCATCCTAAACAGAAACTCCTGCATTTTTCAACAGACAAGGATACTCTTTATTCTAAGGTAGGTGGTGTCCACCAGAATGTGAGTCACATTTTCTGTTTTTATGAGCATAGTCGTGATGAACTTAGGGGGTTGGAAAACTGCAACTCGACAGTGCTTATTGGGCTGTGGCCTGCAGGTGCGACTTGAATTTGGCTTATGTATTAATAGAATATCATGATAAAATAGGTTCTAACGGTTACCGACGGTGAGATTACCTACACGGTAATACTTTTTAATAATTATGATAATAACATAATAATAGACATAAATAACTAATGATTTTATTAAGATGAAATTAACGTTTTGAGCGTCAATCTAAACACACTGCTTTCGTTAGTAGTTGTTGTAAAAACTTGCTGTAAACGAGGTGAGGAATTACAACTCACCGAATGATATGATGGCAAAACAAAGGACCATTTCCATTGTTTTGCATTATTCCTGGTTTGTCGTGATTATTCAGCTCAGTCATTGTGTGTGTGTTCCTGAGTGTGTGCTTGTTTCCGTGTGATGGCTCTGATTGTTGCTTCTTAATTAGGGCCAATGGGGCGTCTTCATTATGGAGCAGTTCTCTTTGTGTTGTGGTGACTGTAGACAAGGAATGGAAGTAAACAGCATGTACATGGGCCGTACATATCATATATAGACAGCTCACCTGGAGGGCATGTCTTTAGATGGGATGGAAAATAAAAACATGTATCACCCACAGAAATATAATCAATAGAGGTCAAAGTAATTTATTTTTCTGTACTTCAAGATGTCTGCCAAGGAATTGAGGTATTAAAATCGCCGAAATGAGAATTGTGGACAGTGCATGAGTCACAGAAAGGTGTAATGTTTAGCAGGGCAGCCTTCAGAATGATGACCTGGCCATACTAACAGATAATCAATGCTGTTATCCATGACATCATCAAACATTTGTGGCAGCCATCTTGAGGTGAAACAAATGTCCATTCAGGAGTGCTGATTTGATTAGGTATGGCGATTCTATTCATCCCTGTTCTGTGGTCTCACCACTACAACTACTGTTCCTTTTGAATAGGAAAAACATTGTTGATGGATTTCCTTGAGGATAAAAGAAAATTAGATCAATTTATAGTTGTTTTTAATTTAATACATTTAAAGTAAGAAAAATAAGCATTTATTTGGTCATATATATGTAGAGATTTTAAATTATAAAGTATTATTAATGGGAAGAGTTCCTGTTTTAATTGCTCTCATGATAAAATGGGACTCTGTTTGTTCATTTATGTCCTCACAACATCATGTGAGAACTTACTAATGTGTATACTAGGAGCAGAATAATGGTTCACAGCAATTGAATGGAGAGTGATACTGAATTGTTAATGATGGTTTCAGAATATTTTAAAGTGAAAAGCAGCATCCCTGGATAGGCTTTCTGATATTTGCTCCATATGTGTTTGATCATGTCATGTTTTACTTTTCTTTCCCTTTAGCTTATATTTCAGCTTCTTGTGAAATTTAGTCCTTTCAGTGCCAAATTTAGTCAATTCAACGGCATAAAGTTCAGAGATATTCCTTGTAATGCAGTTGGACCTTGCGCAGATGCACTGCGTGTGTCTGTGTATCTGATATTATTGTTGTGGAAACAAATTTTCCTGGCTCGCTCATTTATTCTGTCGGAGCAGCAGAAACAAACCTAACAAATGACAAACACATGCAAACTTACATAAACAGAAGAAACACACAAAGGAGTCAAGGCCTGTTGTTGCCAACATCTTTTCTGATCAACAATTACTACTTCTTTATAAATTTTTATTTAAACAAACCCATCCTCACCCGTTAACTTGTAATATTGCGCTCTGTGGTTTTAGATGACCCACCTGAGCTGGAACTAAGGTGAGGCAAATTATCAGGGCTTGCTAATAGGGAGGAAAGGTTGTGTAATTTTATTGCTTTTCTCTCTCAAGGATACAAAGCACACATTCACTGTGGTAACTCTGAGTGACTGAGCAGGGGTGTGTGAATACATGTGTGAATGTGTGTTTCGTCTTTCATACATGTGTCCATGACCGGCCATAACCATCACAAAGAAAAGGAAAGAAAGAGAGAAAGAGCACCAGGAAATCCTCTGTTCCTCATCGAACTGAGTAACCATAGTTACCAAGTCTTCGCCATCTGTCAGTAGTTTAAAGGACACAGTCAGGTGAAATGTTTAGCCATCTTGTCATTAGCACTGCACAAAGAAGATAGCTTGTGGCTGCTTTTAAAACAGCAACCTAATCATGTCAGAACATCAGAACATGGGCTAAATATACCATTAACAGGTTTGCACCTTTCAGTTCCTTGTTGGTCTATTTTATCTTATGCTCTTGAATGTTATTTAGTGTGAAATCCACTCAGTGTCCTTTCTTTGTGTATAAATCATTACACAAGCACTGCCTTAACGAGTGTTATTCATTTTATTACCAAACTAGGGCCCTTAAAGAGATCAAGCATTAAAAAAAAAAGAAAAAGAAAACTGTTTGGTTATGTAATTGCAAGTCACTACACCTTTGTACCTAACAAAAGGCTGATATGTTGATAATAAGTCTACTTATGTGTGTTGTAATCTATAGATTAAAGCACTCGGCTTTACTGCATTTCTTTGCTTTAGATAGAGATCCGGCTGTGGAAACTCAACATATGTAGAGTCTGAACAGAAGGGAGTTGGTGTCCTATTTAGGTGTTTATAGTGTACATACACAGGGTGACAGAGGAATCCTGGGAAGGCTAGCACATTTGCAGCGCTTCACTCTGTCTTACTGGCCCACTTTCCTCTGTTATGGTATTTCCACATGGGGGACTTCAGTGACACAGGGCAGTATGTGGGCTGTGATGATATATCTCATCAGAGGCCATTAGTGGGTGGTTGGGAAATGTACTTTCTTTCGCTCAAGCGCTATAGATCATAAAAATTTGCTTTCAAGTGCTAAGCTGATGACTGACATTTACTTTGAAAATAGCTTCAGGTTGAAAACGTGGTTCCTGGATAGTGTGGATGGATAGCATGACCCTCGGACATTTGGGTGTCAAGTTGCAAGTACTGAATTACATAGATATGATTATAATGGTATGCGTATTGTTTTTCACATTACTACAGATGTTGACCAAAGGAAATAAGTCTGACTAGGGTGGCAGCCTTGAAGTTTTTTATTTGTGCTTGCTGTGTTTTTAAAGTTGTCAAATGAATGAAAATGAATCAAACCATTAATAAAAAAATACTACTCTGAATGGAAAATTAAATATTGAACATTTTCCAAATATCCATTTTTGACATGAGAAGAAAGCGGCATCGTATTAATAGATAGTGACCAAGATGACAGTACTCTCCTGCAAAAGTGTCATTCTGATAACTTGACACCTTGTATTGCATTTCTGTTTCTAAGTGTGAAGTTACACCTTGGGCATCTTCAGAAGCTGCAGTCTCTCTCTCTCTCTCTCTCTCTCTCTCTCTCTCTCTGCCCGGCTTATTTGGCTTGCATTACCCTGTCATACAATAGCGCACCCTGAAGCCACCTCCTGTATTTGTAAAGCGGTCTGTGAGCACACTAAGATAATGGTGTTTAGTTTATCTCTGATAAAGCTGATGGATGTTGCATATGATAATTGTAATGTAAGACACCCTCTTAAAGCTCCATCCGGAGAGACATTGGTTAAATGAGAACAGTTTGGTGGCCACATATTATATGCTGTACTTGTCTATGGAAACCAGATTTATTTGCCACATTAGAATGCAACATGCACGAGGCGGCAAACGGCATGATTGGTTGGTGATGTAGGGAATAGGCATGGTAACCATACTGTGCTGTCCTTGGCAACAGTTGCATCACATTGGTGCCTGCTTAAAATGTTGTGAACTTATATCAGGCCTCAAAGGAACTGACTAATGTGACTCTAGAGGTTGAATCCATGCTGAAATACACACACACGCACGCACACACACACACACACACAAAATAGAAATGCAGTGATAGCACTTTTCCATAGCCCATACCAATACCGAGCACTGATGTGATACGTCACTTTTACTGTTTGGGATCACTGGAAAAAAATATGCAGATTTATACATGTTAGTTCCATGCGAGCGATTTGATTGGTCAAGGGGCATTCCATGAGTATATGTATTGCTGCGCTTTATCTACATTGCAGCAAACGTCGTACCGCGGCAGTGTTCTCAGAAGGGGAGGAAAATTGGCCTTGAGACTACTGTGCAAACGTCCAGGTGTGACCTATTAGCTAGCCTGTGGTAAAGTGTAGACCGTGTAGACCTATGCAAAGTGGCAAGCTAGCCTGCGGTCGGGAAATTGTGTGTTGCTTAGCAACAGTTCAGTCGCTTGAAATCTGACGGACCGATTTGTGCTGGCGGAGTGGGATAAATGTTCAGATAACTCACAATCTGTTGTCCGTTATTACAATTATTTAAAAAAACGTCATGGTTGGTAGAGCTGTTAAAATCACGGCTTTTGATACACAGTATAACAGCATTCCCTGCTTAAATAATACATTTTTAATTATTTGCATGTATGTAAAATACCCGATGTAGCTTTATAAAGCCTTAGACTAATACTGTTAAGGGCTCTAAATAAATTGAACTGTGTGTGCAAAAAGGCCAAAAGTCAAGCTGCTTGATTTCTAACATATTACAGCGTTCCTTGATATTGAATTTGATTATGCAATATTGGTCCCTTATCTGACTTTGACATTGTTATTGTCACACCTGTGGGATGCCTGCCATCTGTATATTTGTGTTGACTCAACAGGCTTATTAACATCAAAGCAATGACATTATGTTCATCCCCCATTCTCTCTCTCTCTCTCTCTCTCTCTCTCTCTCTCTCTCTTTCTCTCTCTCTCTCTGTTTCTCATCATTCAGGTTATTTTTCACAGATGAATTTTGAGCAGCCCCCTCCTTATCCGGGCCCTGGCCCCAATGCTCCGGGCTACCCAGTCCAGGGCCCTCCTCCACAAGGATACCCTCCTCAGGGCTATCCTCAGGGATACCCCGTTAACATGGAGCAGCCTAATTCCGCCTACCCTCAATACCCTGCCGGACCCATGGGCCCTGGAGGCCCGTATCCTGGCCCGGGACAGCCCCCTTACAATGGATACCCCGGACAACCACAGTTTGGCTGGCAGGGGGGGCCCCCTCCTGGGCCCATGTATGGGGAAGCTCCCAAAAACACAGGTGGGTGCTACTGTATAAAAGAGATTGGTGAAATTATATACCCCTGAATTGGTTGTTATCACTAAATAGCTGTAGGAAGAGAATGTGGTCAGTTGGAAGGCTGCACATGATGTGGGAAATGTTTCACCGACTGAGGAGAGTTGACTGGGGCTATAAAATGCACTAGTTGTTATTGGATAGGCTCAGTAACTCAGGATTAAGAAGTGTGATGACAAGCCAGGTGAAGGATAAAGTGCTTCTTACAGCTTGGACAGATCCACTAGCAACTCTCAACTGAGCAACCCTAGCGTAGAACTGTAGTAAAAGCTGTTAAACGAAAGGGAACAATTAAGTTGGAAAATATTCAAACTGAATATTCAAAGAGAGAGCACCTGCTTCCAGAGAGCATGATTATCACCTCTGTGTATAAGTGCAAGCAGGGAAATGAGGCTTATCTGGAGCTATTTGCTCTCACAACAAACACCTCTTTGGGCTGATCAAAGGAGAATGTTCTACCATTGAAATTTTGGCCGTAAATCATTTTGATAGAACACCTTACTATTTCGTGTGGGCTAATCATTAACTGGTTCAAATTATTGTCATATTACTATCATCAGAGTTCAGTACGATAAGTGGCCGGCTGGATTGTCTTTATCTATTGACCAGGAGCTGGTTACCTAGGTAACACACTCACCTACGCCCTGACTGGCTGTTAAAAGCTGGATGAGTGTTTCCCTCTGCATGAATGATTAATCACAAACACAAGGAAATGGAGATGTGTTTGTTCAGTTTGTCCTTTGCTTGACTTGTCGGTTAGTCTTTAACATATGCTAAATCTTTCATATAGCCTACGTAATGTAATTGTTTCATGTTACTCATTAGACATACCCACTAAAAATAAAGTGACTACCTTAGATGCCTTTGACTGCATTTGTAATGAAAGGTGAAACCTTGTGGTGGCATGAATGTGTGCAGAGGCCCACAAGGTCTCATCTCATTTGCCTCAAGTAGTGAGAATGTTAACTGAACAATAATGGTGTCTAATCTCAGCTGCAGGGACATTACCATGGTGACGGGCATCTTTCATTATGAACATAATTAGAGAAAGATTATAGGAGCTATAGTTAAACAGGAAGTCACTGCTGAAAATCCCATGTGCAACTCAAAGAATTATTGATGGTTTTATGTAATTTCAGAGAAAGAATCACTAACTGTGTTCTTGAAATCCTTCTCTATTTTTCATCCTCTCTTCCTCTTCCTTTTCTCACTTCTTGCTGCCTTCCCTCCTCCCTCCCTCATGCTTGCCACCTCCTCCATCTTGCCTTTCTTCTTTCCCCCGCCCCCTCTCTCTCTCTCTCTAGTGTATGTGGTGGAGGAGAGGAGGAGAGATGACACAGGAGACACATGTCTGACAGCCTGCTGGACAGCTCTGTGTTGCTGCTGTCTCTGGGACATGCTGACATAACACTATTGCCCAACTGTTGACCTCATTACCCCGTGCCCAATTTCTGTGCCTCGAACCCTACCACCCCATCAACCTCCCCGGCCTTAAACCTCGCACTCCCTTACCGCCCTTGGCCCCTGTTTCCTCCCAAGTCGTTTGCTTGTCTATAAATAAAGCCACTTCTCGATCCCACATGGAAGTCTACAAGTCTCTTCCCAGAGCCCCTGCTCTACCTTGATGTGGAGTCCTCAGCACTGACCGACCCTGTCCAGTCCAGGGGGTACTCTGTAGCAGCTTGTAACTGAGCTTCTAAGCATACCCTAAATCTCAGGCTCTGTACTGTAATCTTACACCGACACACAACGTACACCACATGCACACAGCGCAGAAAAGGCAGATAAACACCAACAGAAGCGAGCGTCTGCACACGTGCACACACGCTCATTCACCAACGCTCATGCGCAAGCACATACAAGACACACATACACACACACACACACTTGGATCTCAGGCTCGTGTGGTGAGAGGCTCTCCTTTGGCACTTTATGATCTTATTACCTCTGTAAGATTCTGCTCCTGCCTACCCCTCCAGCCATCTCCCAACCACCCCCGTCCTCCATTCCAGAAATGCGGCTTCCCATCCCAAAGCCAAACCTGTAACCCAGACCCACACACAAGACCCCTGGATGCCAATAAGCTACGGGGTCCTCTTAAAAAGCTGATGCTTGAAATGTATCCCTTTTATTTGCACAGAAGCTGTTTTTGCTGAGATATGTTTCAGGTTAATCATATGACAATAAATAGAATGCATTTCTAAGGATGACAATGATTTATGTTTGATTATGTAACATTCAATGGCTGCAATGTTTTTCCATGGTGATCCTGATATAAAAAAATACTTCAATATTATTTTTTTAATACTCACATTCCTTGGAAGTGAAACTGAAAATATGGAAAAATGTGTTGATTGCAAAACAGATGAAACCAAATGACTTGTTAGATGCCTTTTGCTTTAAATGAGAATCTTGCATTAAAATAGTTTATCCCCAAGAGTTAGCATTATTTGTGTGGTTGTTTTTTTTTACAGCCATGTTAATATTGTTTGTGTCTATGTGTTTGTGTCTGAGAGAAAGGGGGGAGAGGGAAACAGAGAGGGGATAGATCAGTATATCAAAGCTGTTGGGGTTGGGCTGCATCCATGTATCTATTTATAACAGTGCGAGGTGACCCTGCTGGAGCAGGATCGTGTTTACAACATAGCTGCCTTCTTGATACATTGACAGCATACACAAATTTAGACTAGATTCACTACAAGAATAGGTCCGATGAACTGACTTTCTCATTGCAGCACAATTTTATATAAAACTGACAAAGGAAATATGATATGTTTCATATACCAGCAGCCTGACGTACCTGAAGAGGACTGAGATGCAGGCATCTGGAAAGTAGCCCCATTGACAAGAGTTCAACCAAGGAAACAACCATGGGATATATCTATAGATAGCATCTGGGTTATGCACGTATTAAATCTCATAGGCTACTTATGACCACATCAGAACTGGCATGTAAATTTTGGTTTGAGAGTGAGTAGACTGACTATCCTCGTCAGAGTCCTGGCACCTGTGTCCTTGTGGCCAGAAATAAAAGATATGTTGCTGGCAAGAAGAAAGCAGTTGTTTTGTGCAATCGTCAGCCTCACTTATAAAGTTAAAACATTCAAAAATATTGGAGGCATAAACATATAATTCCCCTGTGAAGTTAACAAAGAAACTGACAGATATGTGACGGGAGTTTTCCAGTACACCCACAATAATTTGTGGTGTGGTAACAAGTATGAGTGGATTTTTCTGACATGCAATCAATATGAATGGATAAGTCATTCAAGTCATTTGGATGGAATTTACAAGCACACCAAAGATCATCAAAAAACTGGAAACAAAAAAGGGAATGCAAATGGAAGGAAACCACATGTGGCATGGTTGAAGTAAACAAGTATTTTTTTATTGATAAGGTTCTCAGAAGAGTCTCGTTTCAGTGAATGTATAAGAATCATCCTTCGATAATACTGATTTGGTACATTATGACATCCAGCACGAGTCTCTTCACAGTGAGAGGGATCCATTACTGCTACTGCTGTTGGGATCTAGGACAGTAATATCGCTGCTTCCAAACGAAAAACAGTCAAAACAACAAACTGGGGATTGATATTGTAGATATGGAATATTAGAGTGTCACAAAACTCTAGAGTAGTAAGACCAGCTAAAGATTTCGCACATTACAAGCCACTTCCTCTTAGAAATATAAAACTTGATATTCTGAACAATATTCTACTGTGCTGCATAAAGGTTGGTCTATACACTGTACATCGAGATATATTTCGAAAAAACAGATTTCACAGTTTTAAAGACTTTATTTAAAGTATAAACCGTTTTTAAAACACTTTATTACATAAATTATTCTTTTTGAGAGTGACTATTATTTGCCCTGGCAGCAAACTGAAATTAATACAAAAACAAAATGAACATTTCTTACATATTTTACAAAAGAAAATAAACTCATCCGCTAATGTTCATTTTGAATACAACTGGTGACTCTGTCATGATTGTCATATAGTACTAAGAATAATAAATAAATAAAAAAGAATAAAGTAAAATAAATAGCTCTTGATACTAACTTAGCATGTTTTCAGGACTTTGTGAGGGGTGTTTTTGATCGTTCTGTACAGAAGTGCCTTGGTGAAAGTCTCACAATTCTACCGCGACTGAAACGTACAAAACTACGGCATCTACAGTATACGCAACATCCTGAAATTTAGTGTAGTCTGACACATATGTAGTAATATGATTCTTCTCCCCATTTCAAAATAAAACAATGCTGTGTGATACCACTGTCCACAAATATAGCCATCATTTTTTTAAACAGTGTTTTTTTAAAAAGTTTATTTTTTTAGTTCATTAGTAACTTGAATTTGTTCAAGGATGCCTGTAGCTTGTGTGTTGCTTGGTTGGATATATGCTGCCTCAGCAGCAGAGGACAGGTCCATGGTGGACAATGGGAGGCCTGAGACAGGGAGATGACTCATAGTATTGGGCGGCCTTTTACATTTTGTTGTCTGTCGCTGTTTTTGATGTCCTCTTTTGCTCCATAGTTGTGGCTGGCTGTAATCTGGGATGGCTTTGCCTCCATTTTGGTCCCTTTGCCTTCAGTTTCTATTAGAGACAAGCCTTCACCGCAGAACCCAGCGCAGCACAACTCCACCATGTGTTCAGTAGCTGTCATGGCCGCTCTCAGTGTGACCCAAAAAATATGGGTGAAAATATCAATATCTTTTTTAAAAAGGGGAATCTTCTTATTCATTAAGCAACAGTTCTCAAAGTTCATCAGTGCTTTCTCAGTTGTTCAGTTTGTTTTCAAAAAAAGAAACGCTTGACAGCTTTAAAGAAACTTTAAATTTTTTGCCTGTGGCAGTAAAATTAACAATAACATTTTTTCTGATAAGTCATTCTTTTCAAAAGTCCCTGCAGCGTTCCGTGAGTAACCCCGTTTGTTGGTTAATTCTCCGTGGGTTTTGAGAGGAGTAGGGGCAAGGAGGCTGGGTGGGAAAGGGACCAGGGTCAAGGGAAAGTGAAAGTGGGAGAAAGGGAAGAGAGAGTCTGCCCTTCAAACAAGTTCAGGTGGGCTGTTACCTCTTGCCCATCTCGTTCTGTCTGAGGAACTGGATGTTGTTGCTGCTGTCAGCCAGTTCTGGGTACTGCTCCACCGGCAGTACGTAGTAGCCGTCATAGCCCTGCACTCTGCCTGTTGTGAGCAGCTGCTGTCTCTCCCCCTCCGTCCACAGGCGACCGCCCTCTTTTCCGTCCCTGGCCCTCTGCTGCTCTCTGGCCCAGGCCCCGGCCAGGGCCCTCTGCCTGGCCAGCTCCAACAGTCTTACCTTCTCTTCATCCACCACATCCAGGGCCAGCCCATAGCGAATGCTCAGCGCTAACGAGGGAACTGCAAACTCCACAGTTGCCCCTCTCCTCGACCGGCCACTCACTGTTACATTGATGCCGCTCTCCAGCGCCTTGCGCCCGTTGGTGAGCCCCAAGGCCAACAGGTCACTGTCAGCAGATCCCACTTTCACAAAAAAGTGACAGTCCTTGCCATCCAGGGTGTAATGTGTGCCATCAAGGTAGAGGGCACCGTTGAGCACCAGAGCCACTTTACGGCTGTCGTCACTGGCCATGGCTGATACGCCAGCCACCACGCGGCCCTCCTTCAGTGCCAGCATCACTCCACGGCCTATGATGGGGGTGCTGGTGCCAAACCAGTGGCCAGGCTTGTCCTTGCGTCCACGACGTTCCTTGTTGAGCAAACGACCCTCCAAGGCCATGAAGGCCTGGTTGTGGCGCTCTGCTGCCTGCTGCACACCTGTAATAAGCTACATGAGAAAGTTAGAGAGGTTAACAATCATTTGGTAAGAATAGAGTGTAATCTATTAACCATCACTGTATATATTCTGATAAAACTAATATTAGGACAGTGGTAGTCCAATCTGTATGTGTTTTTTCATGAATTTCCATTAGAACAGCATAAACATATTTGCTAGATTAATGCTGAATTGGATTTTGAAGGTGAGCAGATTTTCCTGGCTGTGAGTTCTTATGTAACATACCTGTCCATTCTCACAGTGCTGGGTGGCCTGCAGTTCGTACGGAGGCTCTACAAAGTAGAGGGAATGGCGAGGGAACCCAGGGATTATATTACTGAGCTGGAAGCCAAACATCACCAGCCAGCTCTTCACATCTAGAGCAGCAGATAAGAGGGAAATTACCAAGTTGAATGACAAAGTTAAACACGGCGGAAAAATGAGTCATTTTTTATCAGAAAACACTGGCGGGGTGAGAAACGGAATATGTTTAATGACTCTGCCGGTGGAGTGTGCAGCTGTCAGCTACTGTGTCATCCAAAGGACACGGAGTTCTTTGCTTAAACTGTCTTGGCCTCTCTGGGCTTCTAATGTTGTTTTCTCTTTACCGTGAAATTTTTATTAGGAATTAGGAAGTAACACGAATATATTTTTAGAGCACTATAGTCATCAGTAATAACCATGCTATTAGATGGGCCTATTTAAGTTGCTTGTTCTGTCTCTTCTCTACTTGACAGAACTAAACTCAGCTTGACCTGCCGCATGCCTTATCTGCATACCAATTGCTTTACCTGATAATTATTCTGAAGTAGCATCCTTCAGAGAATCTGTATTTACCATAACATTATGGTAGACAGCATTTACCCCTGTTTACTGTAGCAAAGTATTTTTTTCATATATGTAATCCATATTTCATCATCACAGAAAACAAACACCACATTAATACGTCTCTCTATTTTTATTTACCTGTGACGTAGTTCTTGACATCCAGCATGTCACTGAGGGGGTTGTTGTTTTTGAACATGTACAGGTTGAATGGAGCAGGGTCCTTTCCTATCTTTGGCCAGATGCCGTAGTCAGGCGAGGTCCAGCGCCCGGCCAAGACGTCGTAGTCCCGCTGGGTGAAGTGGACCAGCTTCGTCAAGGGGTCATAGAGGCCACCATGGAATCCCACCACCAACTGGAACTCCGGGTTCGAGTCCAGGTAGACTTCTCCATAGGCTGTGTATTGGACCTGAATGACACAAGCACACTCGGTTTGCTTTTGGTGGAATTCAAGTGATCGCTCCAAAGAAAAGTCAGAGTGTGGGGTCAACTGCAGAACACCGTCCCTGGAGCTATTAAGGATTCAGTGTCACGCTCAAGGACAATTCAGCAGGGCAGCGGCAGACTGTTATGGAAGCTTGATCCTGGGCCTTTCAGCTGAACGATAGTCTCCCTATTCTTTAATAGCTGCTGCCCGGCTTTCTTTTAAACATTTTTTATCTGTTTATTGGACAAACAGGGTGAATAACACAATTTTCTGAGGACTAATGCTACCTAACTGATAGCAAATTAAGTGTGTCAAAAGTACTTTACCTGTTTGATCATCTGTCCATTACTGCTGAAAACAGCCAGTGGTGTGCCGGTGTTGTCCGAAGCTATGTAGTACTCCTCTCCACTGCTCACCTCCATAGCAAACAGATGGCCCTGAATATGAGACACAGTCAGTGATTGAGTATTACCATTACTTACAGCTGCGCTGCTTTGATGACAGCATTAATCAATCAGTCTAGTTCATTATCCTCTTCATGCAACCTGTTTTTGCAGAAAAAAGACCCTGTGAGCCAAAATTTACACATCTTTGTGCACCCACGCCTACCTGCAGGTCGTAGTAGAGCGAGGAGATGTCAGAGCTGGAATGATTAAAGATGTGCGTGACTCTGGCAGGATGGTTGAGGTCAGCATAGAAGAATTGAAGGTGCTGTCCCAGGCTGTTCCTCGTGGACACCCTGCGGCCCAACCCATCATAGTGGTACTGCACGCTCCAGCCACCTGGCCCTCGGTTGTAAGCCCGCAACAGCTGACCTTTTGAGTTATAGTCAAAGACGTCTGAACCGCGCTGGCTGAGGAAGCCGTCCTCGTCCAGGCGGTACTGGACGTCTCCCAGGCGAGTGATGCGGTCCCGGAGGTCATAGCGGAGTGGCATGAGGCGGGCGCTGTTGCCAGGATTCAGCAGATGGAGGTTACCGTTCAGGTCATAGCTGTAACGCCACGTGGACCAGTCATTTACCTGGATGAGAGGATGAGTTTAGAACAATGAATCGACAGTAAATCACCTACTGTATATTATCAATGAAACTAAATCTCTTGAAGCAAAGTAGTTCTTGAAAGTATAAAAGATCTCCTTTCAGTTGCTCCCCATTACAGTGAGGTTAGAACAAAACAACAGAACAGAAACCCCGGACCTCATAGGGATTCAGTGACTTGGTCAAGGAGACTTCAACCTATGCAGAGAAGACATTAAGTGAATCCACAAAATACCCATTATTTGCTCACAAAATATTCACCTTGACACCACTGAGCTGTCCGTCCCCATCGTACTCATAGCGGTACTGAGTGGTGTTGGCGTAGGGCCCAATCTTCAGCTCTCTCTTCACCACCCGTCCCATGCTGTCGTACTGCACTGTCATCCAATACATAAGTGAACGGAAGATCTCATACTGGACCTCCTTGATGCGACCGTGGGTGTCAAAATGCTTACTCAGTGTCATCACTGCTGTGGTGATGATCTGATTAATGTCGTAGTAAATGACCCCAAACTTTCCAAAGTGCTCCACCTAAGAGGAATTGAGAAGTTGATAGAAAGGTTGAATCCACTGCAGCCAAAGAGGGTACACTTTCTATAGACGAAAGCACAAAGATTTTGTTTCATAAGCCAAATTCTTTTGCACATGAAAGTTCAGTTACTGTTCTACTCTACTACTCAAAATACAATTGAAGTTACTTTCTCAAGCTGTTATTTTGGCTGATTCTTTGCAATTTTCTGTGTGCTTCCATTGTAAACACTACATGTTTAAATATGTATCTTACTATTAAAAAGAGAAAGAAGACCAGATTACTGATTTCCGTACCTTGCCAGAGATCTCATCGTATCGGTAGAGGTCAACAGGCAGTGGTGTCTCGCTGATGACTGGTTTCATGCTGGCGATGCGGAAGCTGTTGTCGTGATAGGTGTAATCGAATCTGGCATTGACCATTCCCTCCTCGCTGAAGCGGTAGATCTGCTTGTCAATGAGCGGTCCCATCTTGCGATAGCGGATGGTGCAAGAGAAGCCCCCGCTCTGCAGATTGACCATCTTCAGGACACCGGCTGTCTCGTCGTAGCCGAAAGTGACAGCGGTGCTGTCGTACACAATCTCTGACAGCTTGGCCAGCTTGCCGTACTTGTAGAGGACACGGCGGCCGGTGCCCAGGTAATGTGTGGCCTGGGGTCTGCCGTCCTCGCTGAAGTCGTGGATAATTGAGGCATTGCTCTCCGGGGGGTTGTAGGTGTTGCGGATGTAGCCCAGCGACACGTGTGTGAACATGGTGTGGCGGGCTACGCTGGGCATGGTGACGGCCGTGACCCGACCTGAGGTGTCAAACTCAAAGATATACTGTCTCTGGCTCTGCAGGAGCAGCACCATGGACTGGAGGCAAGGAGGTAGACAGAGAAAGGGAAGGCAAAAGATGGATTCAATTAATATCATCATTACTATGCGGCCCTTCAGGATTTTCTGTGGAAATGGATGACTTGCCTCTTGAGAAATACGACTAGGAATCATTTAGTCTCAGATGATTAATTTGAATCTTCATCATAAAAAAGATATATCATTTCAATTCAGTTCTCCAGTCCAAATTACTATCTATTCTTGCAATTTCTTTGCCTTGGTAACTTTTGATCCTCAGATGACAAGGTTAATGAGAACTGCTTTACTTACTTTGTCAAGGTAGCTGTAGCTCCACACCTTTCCGTCCACGAAAGAGCGAGACAGGATGCGTCCCTGGGGATCGAACTCGGTCCTCTCACTCATGCTCCCCCTCTGCAGCCCGACTAGCTGTCCAGTGGTAGAATAGGACACATTCACCACTGCCAGGCTGCTGCTAGGCAACCACATGGCCGGCCGGCCCTGAGCGTCATACATGATGCGCAGAGTGAACTTGCGGTGATCGTCGTAGATTTTCTCTGTGCGTGTGTTGCGGTCAAAGTCAATGGAGAGGAGGTTACGCCCGTGGGCCTGCAGAAAAGGATGAAATGGGGACAAAAGTTAGGAATACTTTTCTAAGACATGTGATGCTCTGAATGGTCAAGTAAACACCTGTAAATATATTTTGATCCAAAGATAAAAGCTGTGTTTAATATGTACAGATTTAAAGGCCGTCCCTGATAATGTCATGACACAATGTCACCTTACCCTCAACTTCCTGCCAAACACTGTGACTTTGCCCTTGGTCTGCTCTTTGCGCAGACGCCATTCAATGGAGTTGAGGCCATTGTCGGTGGGCAGGGTGATGTTCCTTCGACCAATCGTAGGGCTGACAGACCCTGCGAGGATGTGTGGCTCCGTGTGGAAGCTGATGCCCATGCCATTAGCATACATCACCCTCAAGGTCCCATTGTTGCATAGCTGGTAGCTGTTCCTCACCTGGTCTGCAGGGGGAGAAAGATGAACACGAGTTACAGCAAGAAGTTAATATCTTGAAAGTGTGACGCAGTTACAAGAGTGTCACAGTTTTTTGGGGAGGCATATTTTCGCTTCTACTCAGACAAATAAAATAAATATGATCAAGTAAAGAGAAACTTCAGTCATAAACCTGGGGGTTCATATAAGTGAAAATTAGATCACACCAGTAAAATATTTATGGAACGCTGACATATCTTTTTTTCTTTTTTCTATTGCTACAATCTCTAAAATATTTGGGGTTCGGAAAACAGAGTGCACAAAACTTTGGAGTTCAGACAACTAAGAGCTGCAACCCAAAACTGACATGCCTCTGTAGTACTTGAAAGACTTGATTCCAAAAAAAGAATACAAAGAGACTAAATGTCCATTGATGATTCTAAATGTTTAGGTCTGATGTGTGAAAACAGGAGGCTTGATCACAATGAACTGATTGAAAATATGATAAAACAGTTTTTGGCCCAGAAATGTCTGGCAGATGCAGAGAGGGGGGACTTTTTATGTCATTTACAAAAGGTGAGGGGATCAGATGGCGTCTCCCTTTGAAACCCCACCATAAACGACAGTAATCTATAAGGCCAATTTGTAATAAAGCTCCAGGCGGCATTTTAACAATGCCTCAAACAGACAAGAGAGGCTTTTTCCATTGACTTGGCAGCAGTAGCCCTTAGATAAATCTCTTCTGCTCTCTCTATCTGAACAATCTCCGTAATAAAACAGAGAGAGAGAGAGAAAGAGAGAGAGAGAGACAGAGAGAGCGAGCTTGAGGGCTAAGGGGGTTTCACTGTGCAGAAGTTAATGAAGAGAGGGAGCAAGACTGAAAGAGAGAGAGAGATGGTTAAGCGAGTATGTCAGCAGAGAACTGTGCTGAAAGCCACACAATGCAGTGGAAACCTTAAATGACTTACAGCTCTGTGAGTAACTTTCCCCTTTTCCTCCAGCTACTCGAGTGGATCACTGAATACAACTACAACTTATACTTATTCTCCAAGGCCTTCAAGACATCTTACATTCTACGATCTGCATTCATACTTCTGTCACGCCACTTGTAGGGGTCAGGGGAGGAGAGCCAATTATTCTCCTTCTCCCTGTTCTCTAAACAGACCGAATAAGCTGAGGGATCATGGGAAATGGGTGAGGGCTATGTGTGTGTGTACGTCAGTGAGTATGTGTGTATGTGTGCATGAAAAAGAGAGCGAGCTCGGAGGATAAGGCGGATTCACTCAACATGAGTTAATGAATTTGACTGTAATGATATTCAAAAGCAGGATGGCCCCAACTGGGATTAACAACTATATATTGGTAATTTCGGTCCACAAGAGGAGGACAGAGGGTTGGATCAGGGTGAAGGAGGAAATGATCTCCTGGAGTATACACATTACCATGTAAAAATGATAACCCATTCAATTAGAGGCGGCAGATCTCAGCATATTCACAGTTACACAGGGTGTGTGAAATGACAAAATTCAGAGTCCGTGGTCAAAACTGATCAAAACACATTTAGAATATAAACTGGGATGTAGGGGGGAGTAAACCAACCTCAACTCAGTTTACCAAAATTTCAATTAGAGTTCATCTTCTTTTTTTAGGCTGACTTTATAATATAATTCGCTATCATATTTACAGGAAAATATATAATTTTCCTGTAAATAAGTACAATTAAAAACTGATGAATAATTTAAACCATTACTGATTTTCATTTATATTGCGAAAAAAATGAAAGTCTCCTGGTACTTTCACCTAAAACTGCTGCACTAAATCACAGATAATAAATGAGATACTGGTATTCTAGTAATTCTAATGTAATCTAATAATAAGACAAACACCCATCTGATATTCGACTGGATATAGGTGTTGAGTGTGTCTCTACCTTGCACTACTGTGTATGAGGCTTCGACAGAGGACAGGTTGGTGATGACAGTGACATCATCATCCCTGCTGGAACTCTCAATGTCAATGGTGATGGAGCGTTCGATCTCGCGGTGCAGACTCGTCACCATGCCCGTGGGGTATGTCACATTGGTCAGACGGCCCTCACTGTCATATCTGGGAGATGGGAGATAGCCATCAGAAGATAGGTGAGGGAAGTACACGTTTATATACACACAGCAAACCGTGCATGTACACACACATGCACACACACACAAAAAAGAAAAAAAAATCTCACACACGGACCCCTGTCAGTTGCCAGCAGGCTGATGGAGACGAACACAAGAGGGTATATTACAGGAACTGGCTGTAGTTACGAGAGCTAACACTAGGGGGCAGCAGTGCACTGCAGAGGGGGTCACTTCAAAAACAGGGAACGCAATAAAACATGCTGAACATAAAAGCTGCGAAGCTCATGCATTTTGTATTTCAGATTGTTTAATGGGCCCAGATAGGCTAAGTGGTGGATGTACAGCAACTGAGAGGAAAAGTACAAACACCCATACAGACATCTTTACCACTATCACACACTCACTGGTAGAAGGTGGTCCATCCCGTCTCGTCGGCTTTGGTGGCCAGAAGCCCCGTGCTGCCGCTGTAGCCGAGCAAAGCCACCTCCTGGCCCAGGGCTGAGACGCTACGCAGCCCCCCAGTGGGATCCAGTCCCAGGGTCACCACTTGATTCTCTGGCAGCAGCACCAGCCTGAGCAGCCCGGCTCCTCCGCCCTGGCCCAGGCCGTCCCTCCTCACCTTGACTGTGTTGTTGCAGTTATCCATGAGTGTTGCCAGCTCTCCGTCAGGGCCGTAGGTGAAGTTGTAAAGTGGCTCTCCGGTGACTAGGCTCACTGTCTGGATGTGGAGCCCCTCCCCATTGAAGACATACAGCTCCTGCTCCCTCGGTGATGCAACTTCATACTGCCCCACCCCTGATCCTGCCAACCCCACACCTGAGACGGCGGGGCCAGGCCGATTGGCTCGGACAGCTCTGATGCGTATGTTGTTGAGGTCAGCAATGAAGAGCGTACCATCAGGAGATACAGCCAGTGACGCTGGGGAGTTAAGGCCGGCGTCTGGCGCGTAGCCGTCATCGCCATAGAAACAATTGCAGTTGACGTCATTCTTGCAATCGCAGTCAGAGGCAGCACCGGCCAGCAAAGAGATCTCTCCATTAGTGCTCACCTGGGAAAACACACAGAGACAGAATGTGGGAGAGAAGAGATGTTCAAAGAATGAGACGGGAATCAAAACAGCAGACTGCAAAAAGTATAAAAAATATATGCATGAAAGTCTCTGAACTGAATGTAGTGTCTTGGGATCTGAGACAATCTCAGAATTCTCAAACAACACCCACACAGCCCGACCAGCTGTGCTGTCAGTTTTCTAGTCCAGAAAATAACTTCAGACTGACAGAATCATTCTAAAACAACCAGACAGCCAAACTACAGCGTACATGTGTCTATCTGTCTCATACCTGTCTAACTCGGTTGATCTTCTTCTCATCGGTTTCAGCGATGTAGAGGATGCCGGTGTGGGACAGAGCAATAGCTGTGGCGCTCTCCAGGGCGGCATGAATTGCAAGCTTACTGAGGCTGTAGTCGATACCCGGTACTTGACAGTGCATGGGCCGACCTGCTATGATGCTCACCTAAGGGCAGAGTCATGGAAAAGAGTGTTAAATCCATCATCAAACAGGAGCAACAGCACCACAAATGTTGATGAGATGGCAACATTGTATTTTGCGAGAGTCTGACCAGATGAAACTTTTAAGTGAAGTTTGACTCTACACACTAGAACATTCCTTGAACTAATTAAGCAGCAATGTTGCCATCTCCAGAAAAACTTTTATGAGGAGGGTTCTCGTTGAGAAAACACTGCTACACCAGAATTTAAACTTTGACTTCTAATTGGCTTGAGAGAGACTAATTGGGGATAAATCTTGTCAAAATCTCATGGTGCGTGTTCACCCTAGGGGTTTGCAGTCCTGGTCAAGCCTCGGGGTACAGACCTGGTGGTTCTCAGTGATGCGTAGGATGACGTTGTTTTCGAGGACATACAGAGAGTTGTCCATGGGGTTCACTGCTAAGTCGGTGGGCCACTCGAGGCGCACCTGATGGAAAAATACAGCAGAGACCAATGAGATCATATCTATGCTGAGAGAGACCTATTGAAAGGATGCCAAGGTTCAGACAAGTCTTCTACTTCATTTTCCCTAAAGTGACTGCAGTCCTCACTTCCTCTTGATCTATTCATTTATCCGTGGCTTCAACCTCTTTAATCCCTCCCTAAATCAATCACTCCCTGACCCCCCGGCTGGCTGGTGTCCACGCTAGCGTCATAGCTGAGCTCTCATGGGGCTGTTAGATTATCATCTATCATCCCATCACCCCTCCGTCTCTTCCCTTCCGTCCTCCTGCCCGCCGTACCTGGCTGACATCCATGCTGGCGTCACAGCTCAGTGGTCGTACGGCAGTCAGATCGTTTGCCCCCAGCAGAGTGGAGATGATTCCGTTCTGGTCCACCTTCCGGATCATGGTGGCATCCACAAAGTACATCAGCCCATTTTTATCCACTGCAATACCTGTCAAAGGGTAAATGAGGACCAAAGATGGAGACTCATAATTCTAGCAGGGTAGGCAACTGATAGACATTTTAAGTCCATTATACTTCACTTTTTTATCACTGGCTGAAAACAGATAGCAGGACTGACAGCCGAACTGCCCAATGTTTCAATGAGTGAGAGGGAACAAAGTGACTGAATGGGCACTGAACTCTTGGAGAAGTGTTAGTTTTGGGATGAGTCATTGGGATGCAGAGTTGAGCTGATCCTCCTTCCAGAGGACAGCGACAGACTGCAGCAACATTTTAGAAAGATGGTGCCTATCTTCAGAAAGTGGCAAGTGATCTGTGGCACACCTCCTCTCTCCTTGGTCGCCCCTCATATCCTGAGTTTCCCTCTGTCTTTCTGTCTGTTTTGTTTTTTTGTTTGTTTGTTTGTTTGTCGCCCCCACCCCTCCTCTCTCCTTTTCATTTGTTTCCGCCTTTCTTTTTTTTTTTATCGTTTACCAGTGGTGCAGTGTCAGCCTTGTCTGTCTAACAGGCAGCAGGTATTCAGACAGGTGTGTTTGTTCTAGGCAACTGTGCCCCAAAATAACTCCTAGATGCGCCGAGATACACAACAACAGATGGAGGATACAGCGAAGGACACAGAGTAAGTGAGAGAGAGCATCAACGAGAGAAAGGGGAGAGGGGAAAGAGCAAGGGGGAGGGAGAGAGAGAGAGAGAGAGAGAGAGAGAGAGGGGAAAGAGAGGGTAAGCTGATGTGAGCTGGCTGACTTTGCCTCTGACAGGTGAAAGGGAATCAGTAGCTCATTGTCTTCCCCTATCTCTCCCCCTCGTCTCTTTCACAAACAACCACAATCACCCTCTCTCTCTCCCTCTCTCTCACACACACACACACACACACACTCGCATGCATGCACACTGGCAGACACATTATGAACCTTACAAACACACCACGAGAACATTTGCAGGCGTACATGCACGCCTGTACACACACTTACGTCACTGACAGGAAATGTGACAGTGTGACATCCTTGACAGTTTGGTGTCACAATGTTCCAAGCTCCAGTGAACCACAAAAATCATTCCATTAATAAGTTTAACATTAATCTGGTTTATAACCTCCTTCTGTCTCTGTCCTGCTTTAGTTGAATCACAAGATGGGCAGATTATGAAAAAAGGATTTTGTGATTAAGAAAAACTGTAAACTGCCTTCCGTTTATATTTCCTGCACATAAGAAGTAAAGATAGCTGTCTAGGAATTATTGATACTGAGGTAGCCAGTTAGAGAGCTGAAGAAAAACGGTGAAGCTTTTAAAATCCAGCGACCAGCATGAAGGCCATTATCCATGGTTATTTTCATTCGGCATTTCAATCCGAGGAATGAATTTCACCACAGCAAAATGATAATACTGGGCTGCAATCTTGCCTAGCTGAATGTGTTTCCCCTTCACCGGCTCACCTTTGGGGCTCATGAGTGTGGCTTCAGTGGCTTTGCCTCCATCCCCACAGCGTTCATCAAAAGGCAGGCACTGCTCTCCGGTTCCAGCCACCACCTCAGCATTGTCTGACAGAAGTCGGCCACCCGTTAGTGAGCGAACGCGGTAGATACGACGGGAGTTGGTATCCGAGATAAATAAAGCCCCGGATACCGGATCCACAGCCAGGAAGTACTTGTGGGTAGGGTTGTTACTAAGTGGGAGAAAAAATTATCGTGTCAGTGAATGGCTGATTTTTTTTTATTTTCTATTACTGTCAATGAAAAATGTTCAAAGAGCTTGTGCTATTGCTGGGATATCCACTGGAAACGTTTGATTTATCATTATAAGCATCTCACCTGTGTCTGAAATCTTTGTTCCTTCAAGGGAGAAAGCGAGATAAAAGCACAACAAAACAAATGTTAATTCACACAGTCTTTGGAGAGCAACCTACTGAGAGAGCCAGAGAGCTAGCTGTGATGTGAACAGCAAAATTTAAACATGGGTAAAAACACCCTGGAGAAATGGTATCTAGTGCAGAGTGTATAATTCAGCTTCAGTCTTACTTTCCCCAGTGTCTCACCACCTTTTTTTTTTTTTGGTTCCTGGGAGGATCCAGTCCTGCATGTTCTATGTACAGCAGACAACTCCTCTCTTTTCTCTCCTGCCTCTTTACCTCTACTTAATCTTTCAGCCCTCCCTTGTTTCCATCAGCATTTCCCCTGCAGCATCAAAGCTCTCCACATCCCAATCGGCTGTCTGATTAATCCTTGTTTCTTTTCTCAGTTTTCCAGCTGCTCATTCACTCCTACTTTTAGAACTTTTTGTTCATCCCTAATTCTTTGTGTCTCTAGTTTCCCCTCTCTTAATCATTCCTCTCCACAACACTATCTTATTGTCATACTTTTCCCATATCCTAACCATTTTTCCTCTTTTTTCTTCTACTACTTCACATCCTTCCCTCCCCCATACCTTAGCTCCAGAATGCCGGTGGTGTTCATGGACGGGTAGACCCTGCGTACGAAGTTGAGGTCCCCAACGTAGAGGCTGCCGTCGATGCCTGACGCCAGGGCGACGGGTGCCAGCAGCTTGTTGCCGTCGGCAAGGCCGTTACAGCTGGGGCAGGAGATGCTGCGCCTCCGCCCGTTTCCCATGATGCTGGTGATTACCGGGGGCTGCTCCGTCACAAAGATGTTCTCCCCGTTGCCCTTGTGGAGGATCCCTGCACAGGAAAGAGATGCAAGGATGGTGAGACGCATAGAAAGAACGGGACATTGTTTTAGTCATTTTATTATCTGTCACTAAAGGAATCTGAGCCACAGCAGAAGCAAGTCCATTTTACATTTGTACACCTTAATTGAATGCATGTATATATACAGTATTCATGTGTTAAGTAACATCCACATGGATGCAGGAAGAGTTGTTTACTGGCATTTGTTTACTTGTGTGTTGAGCTCCACTTAGAGACAGACGGTGTGGGTCCATTCCATTAGTGCATTGATTAGCGCAGCAGGCAAACATCATCGCATCAACCCATTTATATTTCAACGCTTCAGCATTAGTGCAGAATTTAGATAATGGTACAGTAGATGGTGCATCAAAAAGGATTTTACCATGTGTTCATGTAAGCAGCAGTGTGTGTCTGTGATTCTGTGCACGTTTGTGTGTGAGCATCCTGGTGTGTGTGTACCTACCGCTGCGTGTATTGAGTATATGGTGTTTGTCAAGTGACCAGCCTCCCAGATTGGTGGGATCCAGTTCAAAGCCTTGCAGGATGGCTGTTCTCTTCTCCCACAGAATGAGACTGGCACAGGATTCATACTCATAGCCCACGGACACTACACATAGAAAAGATAGGAGGCAAAATAAAGAGGGATAAAAAAAATTGGAAAGAAGTGATGAAACCAAGAGTAGAGGATGGAAAATTTGCACAATAAATAGAATGAGAAATATGTCTAGAAATAGAGGCTCCGCAAACTTCAGCTGAAAGTAACCTACATACACATACATACACAACATATAAATATAGCATACACATTCCCTGAATTCGTTTAAATAATAAATCATGTGTGATACACAGAGCAACTAGTTAGCGCCTCCATACAGACCTGCATTAACACCTAGCTAACACTCTCACATGCTGCTAAATCAATTAAAAGGCTTGTTAATTGGACGGATTGCCTGTTGGGCCTCCAACTCTGCAGGGCAGGCCAGTTGCCATGGTAACAAACTCTGTTGGTGGGAGCATTACACACCCATCATGCACATGTGTTGACAGTGTTTCATTGATTTGGATAAACAAGGAGTAGGGATGAGCTACTAAATGGACACTCTGGGTTTGCTTCTGTGCATATGTGTGTTCGTATCTGCCTGTGAATACACACTTCGTGAGTGTGAGTGCGAGTGTGTGCACGTGTGTGCTTCTACCCATTAAAAGGAAATGCGTGTTAGCACATCAACTCCCATATGAGTCTCAGTTAGAGTGCTGTTGCCTGCACCTTTTCAATATCATGGATAATAATGCAGTAGACCTGTATCCATGATCACAGTTAGCAAAACATAACCTAATTCTAAACCATATACATCAAATTTATATTTTTGGGGAACTAGGAAGCCTTGAGAATACTAGAAAATTTTAGGTGAATGTAATATGCCAAACAGTGCACCTTTTATGGTTTTAGTCCGCATTGCAGCTCCAGATGCCCACTACATCCAGGGCTTGACAGCAGCATTTAGCTGACAGCAACTGTGACCGAATGTGACAGTGGAATGTAATAGCACTGAGGCTCCCCTGGCCCCTGCTTGCTGCACGGCTAGCTAACTGCTAACTTACCCTGATGGCTAATAACCCTTCACCACCGTCACGGCTGGCTGAGTGAAGCACGTGCAGCCTCAATGAAAAATAGATTCATGAAAAAAAAAAGCACTTAGCTCTGGCCGTACTGTAGAGCAGAGTGGGGGTATGGAGTGTATCATCTCTTCTTCAAGATCCCTAATTAACACTCTCTCCCTCTGTCATTGTCTCTGTTCTCCAACTGTTAAAGTTTCTAATCCGGTCGGGGAGTGCAGAACTGGAGGAAGTCTGCACCCTCAGCCCTAACCCTGCAGCACAGCTTCTCCTCCATCTGTCTCCTCCACTCACCAACAGCTTCAGAAAGCCCGTAGACCCTCTGGCCGTATGCATCGGTCTTGTCCCAGATGTAGGTGTAGGCCAAGTTGGGTGAGGCATGGAACCACTTCTGGAAGAGGTGCCCCTCCACCGCTACCATCAAGTGAACTTTTAGCAGGCCCATGGACACCACAGCCGGGGTCATGGTCACCTTGAGCAGGGAGCGGTAACCCTGAGTCCTGGAGCTTAGGTAGCACAGCTTTAGACTTGTGCCCGGCACCTCGATCTGCTCATGCAGCACCTGGAAGACAAAGAGAGAAGATGAGAGGAGAGACGGATTAGGGGGGATTAGAGAGAGAGGGAGTAATGGGGGTCACGGTTCCACGGAGGGCTGAAGGACAAAAAAGAGAAGAAAAAAAAACAATGAAAGAAGGAAAGAAAGAGAGGCCGAATGAGCGAAAGAAAGTGGAAAGGCAGCCACAAAAGCAGACGGGAACGCAGGAGATTGGGAAGAAAAGAGAGGAAAACAGAGGGAAGATTAGCCTGCTGTCAGAGGTCAGCGGTACAGCACCTGTGTCTCTGGGATGATGGGCTTCTCCCCTGGCTTGGAGCTGAAGAAGGAGGAGAGAGGAGAGGCAACCACCAGAGGGTCAGGCCTGACAAAGCCGCTCAGGTCGCAGCCAGGGATCGTGTTCTCCTCGGTCTTGAGCACCAGGGTGTCCATGGCATAAAACCGGCTCCAAGGCAGCCACACGGTGCGCTCCTGGCTTAGGAAGGGAGCGCGCTCGAACCGCAGGGTCAGTGATGCACCGCCGTTAGCTATCAGATCAAACCTGGAAAGGTTTATGGAAAGAGGGTGGGGTGTGAGATGCAGATGGAGGGAGCAGTGGGGGATACACTGCTATTTAGGCTTGATTGCAGACAATTGTATGACAGTAACAGTTTCCATATGCGCTCTTTTGATGCTTCAGTCATAATGAAACACAAAAAATCAGTTACATGAAGCTTAATATTAAAACATTATATTACAGTTATTAATTTTTTGTTTTTATAATGCATGACTGCACATTTAGTTTTTCTGTAAATATGTGTGGTCTTCTTTCAACCTGATAATGTGAAGACAATGCACATCTAAATGTAATAACATGCTACAAAAATTTGCTACAAAATTTACATTTTATATTGTCATATTTTCTGATTTGTTATAAACTACACGTGATATTTTCATTTGCAAATGTTGTATTTGGTTTTAGTGTTGTGCTTGTCAGCCACGTTTTGCTTCACAAACTCGTTTGCTCTGCTCTTACTGGAAATCCTATTTTTTCTTGGCTGTATCTTATTATTTGTAGCGGCGAGAGCCTAGCTTCCCCATGGGATCATTTAAATCTAATCTAATCTAATCTAATCTAATTCAATTTTATACAATCTAATGCAATCATTTTTTTTTTATTTAACTGGCCCAAAACAAACTTAATTTAACTCAACTTAATTTGACTCACCTTAACTTTACTCAACCCTACCTAGTCTAATAATACCGTCCATATACTGCTGTTATTTTAGTAAAGGTTGCTGAGTAGCTTGTGTACATACGTTCCATCCTGCCGTGTCAGTGTGTATCCGTAGTGCGGGTAGTTGACAAAGGACACATTCACTCCCACCAGAGGTGTTCCATCTGTAGTCAACACCTGACCTCTGATAAGAGATGCCAAACTGAAGGAGGAGAGAGAGAGAGAGAGAGACAAACACAGTGAGGTGGTGTAGAGATAGATATTTAGATAGGTATAAAGACACAGAGAGTCAAAGAGAGTGACACAGTGTCAATCTATCAACTCGATCTTTTCAACCATCCATCATCTGATTTAATTAATCTCTCCACCTTTCAATCACCCAATTTGTCCATTCATTTTTTGCTCCAGTCCTCCACCATTCATTAATTAGAAGTAGTTATCAACTCCACCATCTCGATTAGCTCACTTCAATCATGTAAACAAACCGTCTCAAAGCAAAAATGTGGGTGTTTGTGTGTGTTTACGTGTCTGTGTGAGTATGAGTGTGAATTCCTATGTATATGAAGTTGTATTTTTTGTTGATATTCTAGAGAGCCAGTGCCTGCAGTGCTTACCTGCAGTGTGCTTGAAATATGTTTACACAACATATCAATTCAGCATATCGCCGCTTTGATAAGTTATCTCCTTAGAAACATCTGACATCTGCATGTGTAAATGCCTGTGGACAGCATTCAGCACCATGGACAGCGCTTTACCCTGCATCCACTCAAAAGGCTGCTCACAAATGGAAAACCTCGGCTCTGACTGGAAATGTTTCTTAGGGTCTTGGCAAGCTCAGTAAAGCGTTCTGAAGTGTATTTGACAATTGGGCTATTGAGCCTGGAGTTAAGCTATTTTTCAAAACAGGCATTTACACATGCAGAGGCCAGACATTGTAAAGGAGTTAACTATCAAAGTGTTCATATTCTCGAATACATGAATGCATAAATATGCCAAGTAAATCACTTTTTTCACTATCCAAGCCAAGTTGAAAGTTGAAGTTAAGTTGTGAATCTCAGTGGGAATGAATTAGTAATTTCTTTGCAGTTCTGCGGTGTTATGCTCACTTGAACAAAGGTTGATTTGACTTTGATTGTACTTCCATTTTGTACACTAACAGAAAATTTTTTGAATGCTTGTAACTATTTCTATTAGCCTGATAAATGCTTACATGCAATGCAATCACAAAATCTTAAAGCTATGGCTAAATCTCTGCTCGCAATGCTTCAGCTGTTCGTTTCCACAGCTATGAATTCTGGGAGCTCTGTCAGTGTGCTGTCAGGGGAACAGCTTGTAACTACAAGTTTTGTCAGCTTGTACATAATGTCCAGTAAATTAGTGAGGCCTGGGGTCAGGGCCATTTGCCCAATCATCTGTCCTTTGTCAAAATCCAGGCCAAGCATATGCTGCCTTTCAGACCGAAACTGTTATAATTGGATGAACATCCTATCAACCACCGGCACATCAACAAAAATGGCTGCTGTGATGCAAATATATCTAATTAATATTGTATTGTAATTAATTTTTTTTTATATTATACATAACTTGTCAAAACTATGCTTCAAGCTGTCAACTTGTGGCAGTAGTGGTAAATCAGTGGAGACTCTTTATGTATTCTTTAGTCAGATTTGATCAGATGCACTTGGACTTGGTCAAATCTAACAGGTCTATCAGATCTTCCTGCCCACCTGGAGTTGAACGGGTTCTCCCCAGGGATGATGTGCGTGCTGTCCCGTCCTACAAGCATCTTGACGCGATCGTAGAAGGAGCGGACACGCGGCTGGGACAGCGGGCTCTGCTGGATGACCTGCAGAGGGTCCCGGGAGCCCCGACACAGGGGACTGTTCTGACAGGGACTCTGGATGCAGCAGTCAGGGTCCATGCAGTCTGTCAATCCATCTGAGGGAGGGAGGAGAGAGGGGGCAACAAGGAGGTGGTGTCAGAGGAGCAAAGAATACAGAGAAGTTATTCCTACTTCTTCAATTACTAAAGTCAATATATTGATTTTTGTTCCTTCCTTCTTTTTCTTTCTTTCTTTCTTTCTTTCTTTTTGCTTTCTTTTGCAGGGCCCTTCTCATAAGAGCTCCTAAATCTTCTACTTCTTCTTCCTTTTTGTTTTATGTCTCCACCCTACTGTCTTTCTTCTTTTCTCCGGCAACATTTTTTGCCCGAGACATTCTTTAGTAGCTGTGATCTCACACCCCTCCTAGAGGAGCGCTACCCC